>JARJDQ010024322.1:0-12511 GCA_030264215.1 Geostiba sp. GC000077
AAAAATTAGTTTTTTCAAATGTCAACCCATAACCCATAACCCATTTTAGATTCAAAATCGGGTGGGATTGTTTCATCTTAATTCTAAAATTCATTTCTTCATTATTGATTGGTCAGATTATTAGTTATTTTTAGTTGAATGATTTTTACGAAAATTACACTGCACAAAATCGTATTCATTTATCTTATTTCGTTTAAGAATTAAGAGATATGAATTATTTTTCTCATTTTCGTGACTATCTTGAAAACTATCAAGAGAATTGAAAAATCTTTAAACGGAAATATGTTTTTATTTAAAAGGTTCATTTGAATTTGATATCAAAAGTATACCATTCCATAAAAAAATGTTATTTTTGGCTGTATCTTTTTTATGCAACACCCTGTGCACCTGAAATTATTTTAGGGTTGTGGAGATTTGAAGAATGCATAATTTTTATTAAAATATTTTTTTGGTATTAATATTTCTATCCAAAATCGAAGAAACCCGCAGGTCCGACTCACCCTGTATACTGAGTGTACAAGTGATGGTTCACGGTTCTGATTCGGAATTCGGTGCCTACTCCGCTATTCCGAGCACATTGACGTCCGACGTTCGTAGTTGTGACTTGTGGGCGCCTCAATTATAACTTTCTCTTCGTCTCGTTCGATTCTGCAAGACTTTACAGCGCAGCGCATTCGAAAATATTTGTAGAAAATAGTTTCTAGATTCCTAAATATCACTAAAGGATATGTTGACAGGTTCGACAAGGATTTGGTTAATTGTCGTAGGAATATGATTTAGTTATAAACACACATTATTCCTTGTTTTTATCAAAATATTTAATTTATAGTTTTTATCTTTGCAGAAATATTAAATCAATAGACATTTATTTACATTTTATAAAAGACACAATAATACGTAAACTCGAAAATAACAAAACTTAAAACAAACGAAGGGCCGTTGATCCTTAGAACAGAATCGAAACAAAAATCGTCAAATTACATGATAATTATATACAATGAATAAAATTTTAAAAAGTAATTCATTAAATATTAAGTATTAATGTATCAATCGTTTCAATTACGACACAATTCCTTTGTTTTAATGCCAATGGTGAACAATTAGTTGCTTTGCGGCCGTGAAGCTCTTTACCGATGGAATGTTTGTATGAATTTTATTTTGTTCGAGATATCGCTGAATCACGCAGAATGTGCTGCGTAAATGGTTATCAGTGTTTGAGCGACTTTTATCCGCATCTCGGCTGATTTCGATTCGTTGCGCAATGTTTTGCCAAGTTAGCAAGTGTCATGGTTACCACAACACTGCGTCTTGCGTCACATCACCACTTCGAAATCGTTTCCCGGCATTTTGTGATTGTTTTACGATGATGAATTTGTGCAAATACAAAAATAGTTAACATTTCTCAATTCGTTCATTGATTTCCTTTATACATATATCACATTTCGTCTGTTTGAAATTACACATCAGAAAAATAGTTATCCTGCATCCTGCGGTTGTTTTGTAGGGGTTTTTGTATGGGTTGGAAAATAAATACTGCGTTTAAAATTATTAGCACCATGCATCTGCGTGTCCGCCAACCACGTTGATAATGAACAAATTCCGCGCTTTGCTTATCGTTTACGTTACGTATGCAATGAGTTGAGATCCACTCGTTCAATATGTAGTTCAAATACATTTTTGATTTGTATAAACCTGCAGCACTTGGCTATTCCGGTTCTGCGTTGTGCGGGTGCGACTGATGCGTTGTTGGGTTTGACTCACCGTCAAAATTAGCTAGGTCCTAGGAAGCTAGGAATTTCCGTGTTTTGTTCTAAACGGTCATCGCGAGGAATGGCCGCTGCTGTATCGAGTCGCCCTCCTTAGCCTGCGAACTGCAGAGATCCGGGGCGCTCATCGAGCGGTTCGCCGACAGCTTACCGTTGTTGCCGCTGGCCGTGTTATCAGTCGGCGACGACGTCATGCCAAAGCTGAATATCGACACCAATGAGGTGATCCTGTCGATGGAGTCCATGGAGCTCGGACTGGGCGAGGTATTGTTCTGCGACTCCTCCAGCTTTTTGCTCACCGACTCCGAAAGGCTGGTGGCGTTGTCGAGGAACACCGAGTCGTCTTCGTCCGTAGTCAGAATCGGCTCCACCGAAGAGCATCTTCGCTTAGGTAGAATCGATTGTACAGCTTCCTCGGTCTCCCACTCACTGACGGCCCTCCGCCGTTTGAGACACACTGGAGAGCTGGTGGTGGTAGCGTTGCCGGCACCCCGCTCCTTGAGGACGCTGGGCGTCTTGTCCAAGTCGAAGTAGGTCAACGGTTCGGTGTGATAGCCGGGCGGTTGGTTCTCCTTGTTCTTGTCCTTCTCGTGCGGATGTTGGCTCTGATTGGAAGCGCACTTCTGGCAGCCGGAGTGGGTGTCCTCGAGTGGCGACGTCTGGTCGATGCCGGCCTCCTCCACCGTCAAGCCGACGAGGTCGTCGTCATCGTCCGACTCCTGCTGGTGATGGCGCTGCTGCTGCATGTTCACTGGATGGGTCTGCTGCGGCTGCAACTGCATCTGCACTTGTTGCTGCTGGAGTTGCGGCGGCTGCAGGTGGTGCAATTGTTGCACGGGCGTCACAGCGCGCTGCTGGTAGTGCACCATGTTGTACGCCTCCTCCATGAAGATGTAGCGCGCTTTCTGCAGCACCGTGGCGATCAGCAGATTCTTGTGCAGGCTGACGCCGCCGCGGTGCGTGCGCGATTGCGCGATCTTCGTGAGCGAGATACCGATCAAGCGCTGCGCTTCGCTGGCCATGTTCAACATTCACTCGGTAGAAAAAAAAAACAATTGCTAACAATCGCACCGAATCCGCAATCACGTATCAAGATTATTCCAACTGCAACTGTTTTTGATGTGTGTGTTATTTTAGCACTGCGTAATATTAGCGCGAAGCACACTCCTTGTTGATGGGTTTATTTTCGTTGTATGAATGGTTGCGACTGGCTGGACCGTTGTGCCCACGCGTTTCTACTACGTCGCTCGTTTTTGGTAGCGTTCCGTCGTGCGTGGAAAAATTGGCGCCAGACCTGCACCGAGACGAGTAGTAAAATGCTCGTGTTCGCGGCCGCCCACTCCTATTTATAGCTTCGCGTGACGTCACAACCTACTTTCGACTCGGCGCCGACCAATCGCGGCGGCGTCCTTGCCGAGTGCGCACGATCGTCGGCCGCCCGAGCGGATTCTAGATTCTATACAGGAAATTTCCGTTCGCGATGAAATTCCGATGGGCACGCGCGCTCCAGCATGTTCAAGCACGTTTGAACAGGCTCGAGTGTTTGGCCTTTCTTCGAAGCATGCGAGCGCGCGCGTTCTGCATCTCCCTGTAGGCGGCGTCATCAGGTGAGTACAATGCACTTACACAATCGTAATATGGTGAAATTGATAGAAAATATTCTCGTCGTGAAAACGTTGAGTCGGTGCTTGACTAGAATACGAAATCAGAACGTAGCAACGTAGAGTAACAGGAATCGGCAAAGAAAGAATAAAATGGAAGTCATTTTTTTTAAGCTAAATAATATGCTAAATGCTATATAGTAATGATTTTATGATTTTGTACAATGAAAAACACTCTCGTATTTGCGTTTTTATTTGTTTCAGTGTGTTCTCATCGTTGTGTTATGATTACTTTTCGTCGATCTGCCATCTTCCAACTATTAATCCGTAATCGAATAATATAATATTATGGTCCGTAAAATGAGGGACTGAAATTTTCATATCCTCTAAATGTCTAAATAGTTTAAATTCTGGAACGTCCAAAACTAAGCTCAGCCGACTGCAGTGATGTTCATTTTTCAATTTTTATGTTGTTGCCATAGTAACGTATACTGGTGTAAGTGTAAATCTCTATGGTGTAAATAGTAAAAAATAATAGGTTTGTTCGTTTGTCCTTCACTTTTTGAAGTGGTTTAAACGAGTTGAAGAAGTGTAACTTTTTCTGTTTTGTTTGTCGGAAATGTCGAAAAGTATAATGAGTAGTGCTGTTCGTTTATAAAAGTGCAAAGCGAAAAAGTTTACCATTTCACTGAACTTAACTTTACCTGTTTACCTCACAAGCAAATTCAACAGATCAATCTAATCACGTGACATTGAGGTTAGAGTCGTGGGAGAAAAACAAACTTTGACTTACCATTTAGAATCTTAGGTGCTTAGATATTACATTTCATGGATACAGCTTGAGACAAGAGGTTTGTTTCAGCCGCACTAACTATGAATTTATTCTCTCATACACTGCACTGCTCTGAATTTTAAACTATAACACAACATTTTTATGTTGAGTTAAGTGTAAGTTGAGTGCAAGTGTAGTGTGATGTGCTGTCACGTCCGACATTTCGAGAAATTTTGAACAAGCTCGATTTTGAGGTTGAACTAATTGCACTTGCTCTAGCGCAAGTGTGGATAGTACAGTGGAGAATTAATTCTCCTTGCACCTGTCGAATCGAACAGTACATCGAGTACAGCTAATGTCCCTATCCGTCATTTCCGCCCAACAAAACAGAAAATGTCAGACTTATTAAACTGGCGTGAATTAATTCAATTATAAGTGCGACCGAAACAAACAAACCTAAGGAACCACCTAAAATCATCTATCTGTCCTTATATCCATCTCGTGAAAATCATGTGGCCTATATTATTTGTAGAAATTCTCAAATTAATTAAGAAGTCGAAGAAAACCGTGTGAACGTTAAAACCTATAATTTTATATTTCAATACCAATAAAAATAGAGGCATTTACTGTGACAATACTATAAGAATTCGCTACTTTGAATTTTATAATTATTTTACGTTGGTGAGGTATACCTATAAGAAGTAATAAAATGAAAAATTGCAAATAGGCGTGTATCGTAGGCAATTTCCAATACTCGAGATGGATCTGATAAGCAAATGTGAGGCAAGTACATCGGAGATGTTCGACGGTTCCATGAAATCTATGGTCTACGTTTAGAACGCTGTGGACATTTTTTAATCATCCTAATGTTACATCACATTGTGTTTTCTTTCCACATTTTCTTGTCCCATTAAAATGACAAAAAATCTAAAAATCACTCAAATGGCAAGTCATAATTTGTTTATCTTCCACGACTCTAACCTACACAATGACGTCTCTTTAGATTAATGTACGGCAACAAGCTGAGGAAGCTGCAATATTTCGTTTGTACGGCATAACTAGTTCAGAATTAGAGCAGCATAAACGAACAGACCTAATCTATAAAAAATAATGATTGATCATTTATAAAAATCGGTTCATAAAAATATAGAGATAAACATAAACATTATCTTTAGACTTAGATATCAAAAATAACTGATAAATATGAATACATTTTGCGAATTCAAATACTGAGTATTTTTCTGGGGCTTTTTGGCAGAACCAGTTTCCACAGTTTGCGCGCTTCACTTTTTCGTGTTTTAAGAGTTTGTAGGCAATTTAACTATGTAATTCTATAGAATAAAAATCTTCTCCTAGATGTAGATGGGAATCGAATTGACAATATTTCGCTTAATCTATTTGCATGGAATCTTGACAATGTTGTATTATCAAATTCTCATTATCATGAAATTTAATTTTTGATCAAGTGCATACCGAGCCATCAAAAATGATTGAAGCAATTTGAATTTCCCGGATATTTTCTATGAATACCTCTTTGATTTATAGGTACATTTAAAAGCGGTCTTTTGCGCTTTTTTGCTAAATGTCAGAAATCGGTCAGAATCATGTGCCAGAATTTGAAAAATAGCAAAAAAATCATTAGGTGGCTTCAATCATTTTTGAAGGGTCGTAGTAACCATGAAAAGTAGAGTTATCTAGTTTTGCCGAAAAACCACCAATTTGTTCTAGCTGTAAAATTAATACATACTCACTGGTGAGTCGTGAGTGAGACTTTAAACATAATAAGAGAATAAGACTTATAATTCATGATGACTAAAGTTGCTGCGTTTCGTTTTGTCCTTTTCGCTGGGAAACGCCCAAAAACTAGACGTAAATCCCCTCGCATCCCGCTCTCGCTTAACAAACGCGCTGTACGAGCTAATGCAATTACCAATAAAGTGATGTGCCTTGCCCAGTATCACCAAATCGACATGCGGGTCGTTTTCCGG
Source organism: Geostiba sp. GC000077 (assembly GCA_030264215.1). Lineage (NCBI taxonomy): Eukaryota > Metazoa > Arthropoda > Insecta > Coleoptera > Staphylinidae > Geostiba > Geostiba sp. GC000077. The sequence goes on from JARJDQ010024322.1 coordinate 6,128, forward strand.
ATACTTGAACACGTCAACTTTGATGCGCTCCAAGCCAGTCTTCAAATCCTGCAACATATGATTGCTATCCGACGCAACAAACACCGCTTTAATCGTTTGTAATTTTTTAATCACTCGCTTGAGCTGCCGTAGAATCGTCTCTTTGGTTGGGAGACACATGTCCGTCGTGGCATGTCCATACTCATTGCGATATCCCAGACATTGGGCGGCCGCGAACAAGTTGGGGCTTTCGGGAATATGCTCGCATGCTCTCACCCAATCGATGCCATTTCGGAGGTGCACTCCGATGTAGGCACCTCTTGGCATTGTGGCAATGAAGTCATCTGCTTTCCTTTCATATTTGTCACTCCATTCTAGATATTTGTGAAGACGACGGTTTTCGTTTTGTACTGGAAATGCTGCTGGCGCACCAGAGAAGGCCAAAACTGGCCATTTATTTGGTGGGTATTTTTCTTTCCATTGGAATGCCATATCATGATGGTAGGTATCATAATGCAGAGGTCCATAGAACTCTGATCCAACAAAATCCACATCAAATGTGTCCCAAAATGGGCCAAATGGATTGCCATACTTTGCATTACAACTATTATCCTCTCCTAAAAAATATACAATCATATTGTGCAAAGTGCAATTAAATTGATTCATTGTGAATACCCCTGTTTGTATAACAAAATGCTATCCTCTTGTTTGGAGGCCATTCAATCACAGCAATATCCTTCATGAACTCCTCCATCGTAACAACTTTATGAAACTCTCTCAAAGGCTCAACCTTAAAGTATGTATTGAAAGGCACTTGGATGGATCTGGGCTCACCATATCTATATTCCACCCATGGAGGTAGTACTAAAGTACGATTTAAGCCATGTGCAAATCCTAAGGCACCAAGAAAGTGATCTGCTTGATTTCCAAATCTTCCTAAAATTTTGCATTATAGGATAGTAATTGTTAATTTGTGTTTGATCATATTTACCCATGCAGGGGCAATATAAAATGTATCCGTTCGTGTCCAATTCATGTGCGTTGCTAATTCCTAATGACAAATAAATTGCAATATAAGTAATTAGTTTTATAAACATTTCTCATTTGATTGTTATGCCGACACAAAAATAAAAATAACCTAATCTCCTGAATTTCTCCCTCTACTCTACACCTTACATAGGCAACTTATTTTACATGAATCTTAATAATTCTATTTTTAAAGTTAAATCTGAATTATTAGTTGATATTAACAATACCTCTGTCTGTAAAATTAATAATAACATTTTATATACATTTATATTTTGCAGCAACTCGTTATTGGAAGATTGGAACATATTTTAAACTTTGAAGCTATGCAAGTGTAGGCAACCCAATATACGAAATAAATAAAAACAAATGACAACATTCTAAATTATTCTGGAGAATCGTAAGTTTCAACTCGAATTCATTAATCATCAAAGTTGGGTGAAAATATAACACTGTAATTAAACCGATATGAATGTATTTATATATATATATTTTCAAACATTTTCCTTGTATTTTCTTTTTTTCGTAATTAAATTTAAATGGTTTAAATTAGCGAAATAAACATTAGCCATTCTGAGCTGCGCTAAAGTGTTGAAATATTTTACAATCGTTATAAATTCAACTTTCCTTCAGTATCTCGTACTAATGTAAGTAGTTGTCGAATGCATGAACTTGTCCCTATAGTTTTGCCACATCGGTGATCCTCGATCCATTTCAATTACAATGTAGAAGTTATCAGTAATATATACAATCCTTAAAGTTAAAGAACTTTTGTAATATCGTTATCTTTCGTACTATGTTAGAATTATCCGTACGTAGCTACTTATATGTATAAAAAAATTGTTCATATTGATGTTTTAACAATCAGAATCGGTTCCGAGCGGACGTTCCACCGTGAAGATCGAGGCATAAACAACAGAGAATATTATCAGATGACCTGGACTATCAACTGAACACAGTTAACACAATAAATTGCATTAACAGAGCGATAATTGGTTGTCTTCGTTTAGCTGTTTTCATTGGGACCATTTCTGAAATTAGGCGGCACAACACAACCTGCTCTCAACTTTGTTACCATTGGAATTCGATTAAGATTTTCGATTTAAGTTTTTAAGTGATTGGAGACAAAAACATGACAAACGCAACGAAATAATTTCATGTATATTCTAAATATTAGAGAGATATTTATATAATATTCAATTAAAAAGTAATCATTAATTGAGACGCATCATGCACGAAAGTATGACCATCACTATCGTTAACTTATAATATTAAATATCATCGGTGTGGTAGAGCAAAATAAATGTTAAATAAATTTAGGCATCCAAAGAGTCGCTGGGGGTTCCGTGTCAATATGCATAGTTTTATTGTTGCTGCTGCAACTGTTCAATAGTATTGCGCCAGTACAAAATTCAATGCATGAGTGTCATTGGCAATCATTTGCAATTTCAATTTTCGCTGCTTACTCAATGTTCTCGCTGGGTATGCTCGTGTATACGTGGACGTTGATGAAATAAAATCAAATCATTGCTTGTGAGAACATCTTGTATAAAATCAAATCGGACATAGGGTGATAAAATCAGAAAGAAAAAAAACCAATAGTAACGCCGTAGCAATTAAATTCATAAATCACACCGTTTTTGGGTAGTTTTGGTTGTCTATAGATAGGATAGGCTGGTATTTTTCGTTTTCAAAATTCCTCGCGTTAAAGATGGTGTAGATATTTTACATTTTCTATAACTAAGGTTTCTTATCTCTGTTAGCATTTATGCACATCGTCGTCTTTTCGTCCGGCCGCCCCGCTTAAGCGACGTACGTGTACATCTTGCGATCTTCGGGCGTGCGCGCCAAGTACTCGCGCTCGATGAGCCCCTCGATGCGCTTCTTGATGATCACCGGCGACGGCAGGAAGCGACTCTTCAGCTGCTCGGTGACCTCGGTAATGAGCAGGTTGTGCGGCATGCGCTTCCGCGACTTCATGATGCGCACGATCGCCGCCTCAATTTCGTGTTTGCGATCCTCGTCGACCTTGTTGCGCGTCTCGCGGCGCTCCGGCTCGCTTTCGCCCTTCGCGGCGACCGTCTGGATTTTGACGCGGTGCAGCTTGGACGTGAACGAGTCGTTGACGAGGAACTCGTGCGTCGGCTCGATGTCCTTCGTCTTTGGATTCTTGAGAAGGATGCGCTGCGTCGCCTTGCCCATGGCGAGCGACTGCAGGGCGCGCACGAGGTCGCGCTCCGGTATGTCGGTCTCGTTTTGGATCTCCTCGTATGTCAGCTTGTCGTGATTGTTGAACAGCATTAGCACGACCATCTGATAGGTGGACACCTGGATGATGTGTTTGCGGGGGCCGGCGCGCGACGACACTATCGACGTCGACGAGGAGCACGCACCATCCTTATCGCTGTCGTCCTTCTTCGGCCCGTAGAAGATGGCGTTTAAATCTGCGTTTCCTAATTGCGGCTGCAATGTTAACTGTCTACCGCTATGTTTACCTAAATAAAACCTGAAAACAACAAAGGGATTAATTTTAGTGATGTGGATTTCAATGAAAGATATGAATCTTTCATAAGTTTCACATTTGAAATTTCAATAAAGTTCATGTATCATTGCAGAAAATTAAATTTAAAAAGCGCGGGATTTTCAAATTATGAAATTATACTGCGTTTTGAGTATGCTGTCCGATTGTAACTGTTGTTCTGTCATTGTTCTGTACAATGGCACTAGTGGATTAAGCAATGACAGAATTATACATAATTATAGGTTACAATCGGACAGCTTACACTAAAATATTTGCTATTTATAGTAAAATAATTCAATAACAAGTAAAATCGAAGTTATTAAATTTAACTTACAACAAATAAAAATGTTAAAATAAACCAATATTAACATAATATTAATAAGTACGCTAATTGTCCATGCATATGTGCATGTTTGCAACTCGATTTGCGCAAAAATAAGTACAAAATTGGGAGAATTTGAATTAGCCGCTTTTGTAACTTTCTATTTTAAATTTCACTTAAATTACGTTTCCGAATTTTCATGAAATTGAAACGTATCCACATCTCTAGTTAATTACTTCCAAGCTCTTAATGGTAAAATATGGCAAAATTACTTTGATTTATAATACAGGCTCTTTAAAAAAACCGTGAGAAAATTCCCAAATTTTCTTCATTGTCCTTAAGTTGGCGACTCTGGGTATTTGGCCATTTGGTTACAGCTTGGAAACTTTGTAATATAGCCGTTGGTTGATATGTTATGCTTTGATTGGAATATGCCTTTTAAAGTGTTTAATGCAAAATTCTAAATTTTATTACGTGGTAATCGCGTTTCATAAAGACTCTGTACAAACATACAGGATGTGTGGAACTGGAAATTAGTCGCTATTCTTTGGGGTTAATTGAAAGATGAAAATCTTATAAGAAGCAGAGGTTATTAAAGTTGTGATTTTAAGGTTGCAAATATGCATAATTAATTACACAATTCATTTTCGTTACAAAGCAACCGTTTTACAAATTGAACAGTTGTGCAAAGTCCGTTTTTTCAATCTAACTAGAGTGACTTTTTTTAAACTTAGAATTAAACTATTTTTAAATTAGTGATCAAGCCAAGTAAAACCCTTGCACTTATTTCCACACACCCTGTATAACAATGCAGAGAACGCATTAACTCGATAGGAATGTTGCAAATATTGGCTTAAACCGTTGATTGAAAGAGAACTCTTTCAATCAACGCTTAAACACAATTCAATTTAAAAATTGGTCAGGTGCGAGGGGAATACAGGAAATGCACTTTTTTTTTGATGAGACCAAAAGCCCACGTATAAAATCAGTTGTAGGTCTGTGTGTCTGTATGTGTCCCTGTGCACACGATTTGACTATGATCCACTTTGAATTAGGAGCTGAAATGTAACACACGCGTGTTATAGTGTAGTACTAACATCAGAGTTTGGAAGTAATTGCTCCAGTAATAACAAAGAAATCTCAATGTTTGTTCTGTTTTCATTCTTTCTTTCACAATGTTTACAAATGAAAGAAAACACTAGTTACTCTATCTTCTATCAGGTAGTCCAAGTCAGCTGGAATAAACAAATGGGGTGACGGGCAAACAAACTCATTTCTCTCTCACACATCCACTCACCAGCTAAGTCTGTTTCCATTTGTTTGCCCACCACCCCATTTGTTTCATTGAGTTTCCAACCTCAAACCTTAAAACTGACGTTTACGTGGAGAGCCCTATCAATGAACGAACAAAACTGTAAACGGAAGATTTATCAAAATAAGCTATTGTAACGTCATCAACATGATGTAGCAATAAGCCAATCCAGAACCAACGATTAACCTAAAACACGAAAACACCTAAAGGTACGAACTCGTAGGCGCGTCAACGCGTCAGTTTAAAAATGGGGTCGTTGCATGCATTAAAAAAATATTTTTGATTCTATGGTATTTAATTATAATATAAATATTTTTTTCATAATTTTCAAGTTGCTATTTCGGCCGTAATTAATTTGTAAAGTTTTAATTTCCTCCGGTTTTATGGCTCATCGACACTGTTGGTATCCCTACTATTAAGGTGGTACGCGCTAATGCTTCACGCTCTCGCTTCTCTCGCTCGCGCTCATGCACTTGCTCACTTCCGCACTTATGCACATGCGTAATGCTGAACAGCTAAACGCCGTGGCTGATCGTGTCCAACTTTATCATTGGCCGAAGTTTGCGAGGCGATGAATCATAAAACATGATATTTAAAACTAGTGCTAAACTTTAATTGTTAATAACTCCTAAGATAATTTATTTTGAGAGTTAGTTCTTCACAATGGTGTATAAAAATGCATATATTATCGATTAATATAATTTTGAAAGGATTTAAAAATGCATACAACGACCCCATTACTTGATCTAGGGACATCAGAACATTAGTAATGTCAGTAATGTGACAAAGAAAAAAATACCATTTTCTAAACAGACTTTTATTGCGTTTATTAACACAGCATATTCTGCGATCCATTTTATTGGTCCAGATTTTATTGACTGGATAGCATCGGAATGTACCAGGTGGTTTTTAATAACAAATGTTACGCAATAGCGGTAATAGGTAATCAAACGACCGTACGTCGTACCTCGCGCTATCTGCATTTGTTAACCTGCCGATGCTCGGAACTGATTCGAGGTTACGACGTACGGTCGCGTGTTTACCTATTACGTAACGTTTGTTATTAAAAACCACTCGACAGTTTCTCAAAATAAACAAAGTTACTGAGTATACATTGTTTTATGCACGTCATTGAGCGTCTATAAGAGTAGTTCAATAACTGACCGCCCATTTAACCAATGTAAATAAGGAGTCTATAATGAGAAAGCCATAACGGCACGCCAC
>JARJDQ010024329.1:0-14884 GCA_030264215.1 Geostiba sp. GC000077
CTAAAGAAACAAAAAATTGAAGTACACGTATAGGAAATATGAACGATTTCCCAACGCGTGTTTTCAAAAATGTTGAAAAATTGCTTAACTTTGAAAGCATACTTGGAGCACTTTGAGATTAAAATGCAAAGATGCCAAATTTCTTCTGTTTAAAACAAGTGTTACCAACTGTTCCCCACATTTCCATGGCCAACCACTTTGTTTTTATTACCTAATTCACTTTTATGTCAGCACTAATTTTCTATCCTCCAGTGTTGATCCCTCTGAAAATCCTTTAATAGAAATTGAGTATTAATTCACTCCTTGTAGCTATACGTAAATCTAAAACAAGACCAATAATATACCCCAGGATTATGAGAGCTACTATGAGGGTGGAACGATGACGATGGTGATGCGTCATCCATTCGGTGGTGCTACATAAACAATCGAGCGTAGTAGTGCTTACAATGCGTATGGAAATTGAAAGCGAAGCCGCAGCAGGGAAGCTGAAGCTGAAAGTGAAAAGTAAGATGTGACGTGGCATGCGAATGACGTGTACTACCACTATCACGTCGACTATTCATTGAAGGGGAAGTCCCGGAGTCTGTCTTCTGCATTTGACCGTTGTGCCCTGTTGTGTGCCCCGTTGATGACGAATACGTTACCCTATTTTTTATGATTCATCACTCGCGGATCAGCAGCAGGCAGCAGCAGCATCACCGCCCAACCGCAGATGGGAATCACCCTTCCCTCATTTGCCAAACACAACAGTACAACACCAAAGGCAGACCTGGCAGATTACAGAGTGACAAAGCAACCATACACAACTTTTATGTGAGCTGCAAAACCCGTTTCTGTGTTCTCAGTCTCAGCCTGCTTCGTAATTTAGAATTTCAAGAATCACGCACGGTTACTCATGTATTCAGATTTAGGCATAAAGAGGATATTAATACCACCTATATATTAAACTACGCTAATTGCTGTGCGCTGTGCCGTATTGTTTAGGTTTACTAACGGAAAGATTTGTGAGGTGTTCTTAGATTTCCATCGTGACTAATATTCGCACAAATATTATTCAATTATTCTACTACGAACTTGGTTATGTCTTTCTCACTTCGCAGAAGAGTGTTGCTTGAGAATTGAATTGCCTATGCAGAATGCAGAATATGATTTTTGAGGATTCCAAATCAAACTGCAATTGAAACTCTCTTCGTTTGGTCACACGAGGTCATCAAAGTTACATTTTTTAGGTTACAAATATGCATAATAACAAAATGATTTTTCGTCGACGCAGAAGTGTTCGATTATTTAAACAGGTACTTTTCGACGAAAAGTAATTTTGTTATTATGCATATTTGTAACCTAAAAATTGTAACTTTGAACACACCCGGTATACCGAGAAACTATCTTACAGGGGAACATATCCTCAATCACCAATTTACGAACCCTGTTCCTCTCTAAGTTAGACGCGCGGTATAAAATGGTGATAGGAAGACTCACACCATTTTGAAATTTTCTATTCTTGGAAATGTTCCGATTTTTTAACCTCTTCTTTGAAACCTTTGAAAAAATTACACTATCGATATTAATACGTTTTCATCAATTTAAAAAATTCATATATATATATAATCTATCCCTTGTACCCTTTAGGGTGTCGGGTTAAAAAATTAAAAGAAAGAAATTACTTCTGTGCCGGAAAATAAAAATATTTGTAAAAAGTTTTCATCGAAAATGCAAATATTCTAGTACGATCTTGGTTAGGTTTTATGTCTTTCCCAGGCAAACACAACGCCATCTGTTGGACTTTGCTCCACAAATTAGTAATCTCTGCGCGAAGCGTAAAAAAAAGGCAGTTGTTTACCACACAACGCAATAGCGCATCACATCACAGTGACACCACCATAAATCTTATTTGTATTTGTCAGCGTTTTATTTATTTCGGTTTCGACTTTAATTGGCCACTGGTCGGGGGTCGGACGTGATTGAAGCCGATGCCGATGAATAATCAGCGCGTACGCACTTGGGCTTGCGTACGACACATTGCGCCATTCACCCGAAGTGCCCGAAGTGCCCGAAGCGATTAGATGACAGGGATCGCAATTTCCGCGAGGCGCATAAACAGATGCAAGGACGGCGCGCTTGAATGAAGCGAATGAGGAATGATATTAATGAAATTTCAGCGATTAGCGCGCTAACCGCAACTGTATGTGCAGTGCAAGTTCAAGTAAATTACACACGACGCAAACGCAAATTGGTTTTAAACGATTTGTGTGAGCTGCGCGTTTCAATGAATTAAAGCAGCGCATTGTTTGGAAACTTCTGGAAGCATTTTGTCGAAAAAATGTTTGTACTGAATGAGGCTCGATATGTACTACTTACTACTACTACTACTACTTACTTTACTACATAATACCATTGGTATTGTCGTATTGATTGAATGCCGATGAGGAATGAACTTAGACATTTTTCCTAACATGATGCAATATTATTTTCCACTGTCTCATTCCTTTCTCGAACTCCACAATTCCACAGAAATCTGGAATTGCATTCAGAACATTACAAATTTTAGGGTTAGTCATTTAATAGGAGTCTATAATAATTTCATATAGTACCGTTTCACACGCTGTATACAGGGTGAGTCTTCGATTTTGGATAGAAATATTAATAATATCAAAAAACTATTTATTTGTATAAAAGTTATGCATACTTGCAATCTTATTTCGTTTAAGAGATTTGATTTTTTTAGGAAGACATGCAATTGACATTTATTTCATATTTTCCTGAATATCTTGAAAACTATCAAGAGAATTGAAAAATCCTTCAACGGAATATGTTTTTATTTAAAATGTGCATTGAAATTTGATATCAAAATTCTACCATTCCATTAAAAAAAAATGTTATTTTTAGCTGAATTTTTTTCATGCAACACCCTGTGCACCTGAAAATATTTTAGGGTTGTGAAGATATTCAGCATGCATAAATTTTATCTAAATAGTTTTCTGGTATTATTAATATTTCTCTCCAAAATCGAAGAAAACCGTAGATTAGGCTCACCCTGTATAATTAGAATAGATACACAGTGTAATTTGATATAGAAGATTGATAAAGAAGGGTGGTTTGTTGAGGATGAGGTGTGTTTATCTTACAGCTCTATATTCCTCTGTAAGATAGACGCACGGTATAAAAATAAATAATTTTCGCTGTTGAATTTCAAAATTAAAATTAGGCCACCACTCTCTCCTAATTATCTGTGAAATATGCATTTTTTATCAAAACATGATGCTAGTGCTAGACTGTTTGGTGCCCATGCAGAAAGAAGTTTGCGGTTGTTGTAGTTTTGCGTTGAAAGTTTTATGAATGCAACATGCGGGCAAGGGAACTGAGCATGGAACATGAGCAGGCGCATGGCACATTACTCAGCACAATTACACAATGAAATCATGTCGCGCTTCCTCATTAGTCGCGATAATACGCGCACCGAAAGTTAAACCAAGTAACCAAGTACCAAACCCAACAGCCTAGTTGTGCTCCTCTACTCTTCTAGTCCCAGTAGGCCAGCACATGTCTACAGGCCACTCAAACAAAGTGATTAATCCACTGAGCGACTGCACCACTGACAAATACCTTCTAAGTAAATAAAGAAAGAAAAAAAAAACGTTAGGAAGACACATGCATTGTCGAAGAATGAGCCATGATTTACGCATTACACATTTCTAACCGATGATCGGCATGTGTACACTGTACATAGTCATCATGATGGTTTGTCATCCTGCAGATACCTGGTACCCCCATGGTACTAGCATACAAATTAGGTTAGGTCGGTTTGGTTTTGTGGCCACAGACATATGAGTTCAATGTTAGTCATTTCGTTGCAATGTGCATAATTTCCTGGTTCCTGGTTTCAGCTCACGTGCTCACTGCTCTTGAGATGCCTTGAGATGCCTTGGTCTTGTGTGCTTCCTTTATCGCAGGCACTGACGTTCTCAGGTCTCGAGCTATTAATTGACATTATAGAGGGCGTCCTTGGTCTCTCTCTCGGGAAGTCTAGAATCAACACGCAGCCGACAAAACAAAACAAAACAACGGAGGGAAAAATACAGAGCGAACGCAAACGGAAAGTGAACTGCCCCACGGTATGACGCATCTCGCTCAAATCGCCATGTTCGCCCATTCACACACGATAACCAACATGCGCGCATTGTGTCCTGCCGTGGCGATGATTCAAAATAACGTTTATGGTAGTGGGGCCCCCATTCCGTGCGCTCCACACGCCACGCAAACTGCTCACAGGTCACAGAGCTCAGAGCTCTCGCCGCAGTCTCACGTCGCTCGGTGCACGGTGCGCACCACACAACACTACGAGGCACAAACAACCCACGTGCTTCTTGTTTTGATTTTGATTCTTTGAGTCGTTCTTCATTATAAACAAGTGCCATCTTGGATTTGCACCAAACAATAAAACAAATGAGCGGAGCAAGTGCCATTTTATAAACCTAAACCTAGTGAACATTGCACATTAGTGCCATAACCTGGATTTCGATTGGAATCTTGAATCTTCACATCACAACGCAACACATTCGAATGAAAATGAGGCTGAAGCGACAGAATTGCCTGGTTTTACTCATACCGCAAGCGACAAACAGTCCAATCTCAACCAATCACAATCGTAAGTTCATTGTTGTTAGCAAGGTTATGTTGTCACTCTCGATGATGATAACGCTTGTTTTGTCTCTCCCTCTTGCCGTGCGGTTCCGTGTTTTCCCAGTCATGCGGTTTGGCGATTAAAACAAACTCGCAAGTGAAAAGCAATGCCTTTAACTACTTTTCCACGAATGCAGTGTGTTTTACACACCTCACCAAGTAATTACGTACCAAGAAACAAGAAACCAGTATCGATGATGTGTACATGATCTCAGTGCAGAATGTACTTTACCCGTTACTTTTTCCAACAGTCAGTGACTCATGATTTATGTGATCTTTGCAATTCTCTTTCGCACTATGGCACTTGACTCATCATGATTGTTTGGCTTGCAGGAGGCCATCGAGAGTTTCACCGAAAACACAAAGACTTTTGTGAAGACACGCTGGCGGCGGGCATGTGCTCGTCGACGCGCGGCGGCGCCCTCAGTCCGGCATGTACGCCGCTGGACATCGAGGCGCATCCGGCGTCACGGGTGCTGCCCTACCTGTACCTGGGGAATAGTCGCGATGCGGCCGATCTCGACCGCCTCCAGGACCTCGGCACCACGTGCGTGCTGAACGTCACCTCCCAGCTGCCCGGCTATCAGCGCGAGTGCGGCATCACCTACAAGCAGATACCCGCCTCCGACTCCGGCCAGCAGAATCTGAAGCAGTATTTCGAGGAGGCGTTCGAATTCATCGGTAAGTTTTTCCTTGCAGAAAACTGTAATTTGATAGAATCCGCTTCGGGTAAATGTGTAAATGTGTCAAAGTCGAAACATGGACTTTTATGTTTGTGGATGTTATGGATGAGTCACGGTCTCGTTAGTGATTTACATTTTACGTGTTTGGGCGATAGTGATAATGCGGGTATGCAAATGCTTGAACTTGGGGATTACGGACGGCGATGGCGATTATGGCGGTGCGCAAATGTCAGCACCCGTTGCGTCCGTAGCACGTAGCATCCACATGATGTGGCCAATGAAAAGCGTGCATTTTTGTGGCGATGTTTGTTTGTTCCTGGTCGGAGGCAAAGGTTGAGCGCAACGAGAACGAGAGTGAAGAGTAAATTTGTGCTGAGTGGCTGAGAAGAATGTGTATTGCGCATAAATTGTTAAGGTGCACGTTTGAACGTCCTCGACTTCGACTTCCACTTCGACTTCTCTCGAACACAAATATTTCATCACAATCTCAGAGAAGTTATTCAACGCAACCGCACACTTTGCATGTTTGCATGCAATAGAAAAGGATGGTTAGATGTAACGTACGTCGATACTTACATATGGAACTTCTTATGTTGTGCTCGATCTAAAAGCTAATGCCGCGTTCACACGAGGCGATTGTAGTCGTTTCTAAATTTGTAAATTTGAATCAAACTCCGTACTCATTGATTCAATGTTTTGTTAATCAACTGAAAAAAATGTATTCTATTGCAAATTGAAATAGTGCTTAGCTTAGTGTAAGTGGATCATTAATGAACTAAAATAGCCTCGTGTGAAGCGGGCTTTACGACTCGCAAGTTTACTTCCACTTCGCAATGCGGAGACGCGGAGAGAACCGCATGCAACAGTTGAGTATGGTTTGGGTTTCTGGCATGGGTGAGGCAAGGACGCCGCGTCGAAGGAGTCGTTGGTCTCTCCGCGGACCGCGGCCTCAGCAGAGTCAGCGCCGCGCGCGTATTTTGTATTTTGAGTCATAGGCACCTCGCAGCCCGCTCCAGTCCCAGTCACAACGTCTGCATTACTCATCGGAGGCGCCTTTTGTTTGGGTCTCATGAGTGTGTGCTTTTTTGTGTGTTTCGGTTGCATTGCATCTATTACCGGAACGGAACAGAGGCAACCCAGCTACGGGTCGTCGCTCTCCACAGATGCCATGACGGCATGAGTCACAGCGCTCATGTGTGACAACCCCGGCAGTTCCCGACTTCCCCATATGTTGCAACGGTTGCAACGGTTCCAAGAGCAACAGGGTTGCATATGCCATGTGCGAAGTACAAGATGGCGGATGGCATTCATTCATGCATGGTGTCCACAGATAGTACCCATGACATGTGATGACTAATAACGGAAATGCACGAAGCATGAACACTGAACATACATTGTCCAATGGTGGGTTAGGGTTGTTTGTAGGCGCTGCATGAGGTATGCGTATTTCAGTGAGTATTTCAATCGCAGCCGCGACCCAGTTCCGACAATCGCCGATGAGATCATCGGGCGTATATTTAGCCAAAGTGCTTAACGGAGGGGTGGCGATTACAAAGGCTGCTTCGGCAGTGTGCCTATTATAATGCCACAGCGCACCAAACGCGACCGAACACTATTAATATTTCCATGCCCAGACCTCCGGTTGGGTTGGGTATCCTGTGCCTTGGATCATCGCATCAACAAATCGCGGTTGAGTCACTTCTATTTACATCCTTCGGGGGCAACCGGGCGAAAGGGGATGATGTGATGAATCAATGCGCAAACATGCGCGTGCCTTGGCTTGCCCTTCCGTCGCGCTTAAAAATATCACACATAAATACATATCAATTCACACGAATCAAAATAAATTTGCCTATTAGTAGAACTTTGGAAGACTTAAACAATGCAGTTTACTGACCTCCGACACATTGTTATGCATTTTTTAAACTTAACCTTAAAATGAAAAAAAAAACCTGATTACCACCATGATTTCAATAGTACGTGATTATTCTGAGATACGAGATAGTTCTTTGCATTTGCACACTTTTCTCCGCTTTCTTCATGCCCTCGCAGCATCTCAGCCCGCAGCGTCATCAGCAGACACAAAAAGTCAGGTTAATTTTAGCTGATGACCGCACGCCGTGCGTCGTACTTCGTACTTTCGTACTTCCTAAACTCGACAAACTCCACACTTACCAGCGCCGCAACTCGCAAACAGGCAAACTCAAAATTTAAAACTCAACTCTCTCCTAGTTTGTAGCGTCGAGCTGGTAACTTGTAACTTTTCACTCACACAAGTCACAAGAAGCGCTGATTCTAAATCTATATCACAGTCACAGCAGAGGCAAAGGCAACCAAGTCATACTTTGAAATAGAAATAGATGTAGCAGAGATTTATTTAATTTAATGCGACTTTAAAAGCCTCTTTCTAAATACACAGCAAAATACATCATAATTTTGTGCTGCAATATTTTTTCATTAGAATATGACAGGTGGCTCCAGATCATATAGATAATTACGACTCTCATTGTTTGGCATTTGTTTTCTTTCTATTTTCGGTTTTCTAATCGACGCGATTACCGATTACGATTAGTCACCCAGAACCAGGTAAATCACTCACCACTCGGTAAACGTGTGTCACATAAAAAATCACAATTAAACATATGCAATGATTCGTTAATGTTCCATATCTTATCTGTTGAATTGAACACATGGTATGTGTGCTTGTCTCTGGTTTGGTTGTGTGAGTTGTTGAGTTTGTGCATTTGTAGGTAATCCTGCGGCGACGTTTTTATATTTCGTTATTTTGATGTGTGTGTGTGACTTGTGCGTTGTTTGTGTGCATGTCGAAAAAATGAATCGTAATCGATGTGAGTCATCGTCGGCCCCGTACTGCGCAATCCACTCGAAGCATGTACACATGCACTACAAACAAACACAATGCACATACAATGTGTGTATGTTTGGTATAAAAGTGTAAATGACAATGTTACGGTTTTGTTTTGTTTTGTTCTGGTAGTTGTAAGTGGTATATGCTTTTTACTTGCTCAATAATTGGAGTGTGAAACTCGGCGCAACACGCAATGTTTCTAAAAATATTTGTTATTAGTTTATTAGTATTTTTGGCTGGGGCTTAGAGACTTGGAACAGTGTGTAAGGTATTCGCATTAGAAGATTTGTGATTTTATGCTAGGCAACCAAGTATACTCCAAGTGCGTTTGTTTGGTTTTGTGTCGAAGAGGAATTGTGTTTGAGTTGTGTAGTTATAGCGTTGTTGCGTATTCGGCGTGGCATTGCGTCACATCCCTGCATTGTGCTGTTATCAATTTCACGCACCGCCGCGCGCCGATGAATGAGAACAAATCGGTTTTTAACTTAATGGCCGCCATCATGTTGCGCAACGCATTCAATTATTTCAATTCGTTTTCGTTGGTATCTTGCATGTCCACATCAATTGTCTCAATTTTTCAATACTAATCGTGTTTGTGATGCTTTGTGTGTTTGCAGAAGACGCACGAAAAAAGGGCGCCAAAGTATTAGTGCATTGCCAGGCGGGCGTGTCGCGCAGCGCCACCATTGCCATCGCGTACATCATGAAGTACAAGCAGAAGTCGATGGTGGACGCCTACAAGATGGTGAAGGCGGTGCGGCCGATCATCTCGCCGAATCTGAACTTCATGGGCCAGCTGCTGGAGCTGGAGCAGAGTTTGCGCGCAGCTGAGGCGGCCGCCGCCGGCGGCAAGCCGGGCACCTGCCTGCAGTACCGCTGGAGCGCAGCGCCGCCTGGCGAGGAAGTGGCGCCCGGATGCAGCGTCTAAGGAAGGCTCCGCCCCCAACGCGCCGAACCGCCATTTTGAGTACATTCTAGTCTACCCACACACCCACACAAAACACACAAATCATACATGAACCAAGGCTGTGCAAAAACCCTTACAAGAGATTCCATCGGCATCGGATCGCCGTGGAAGACAACGAAAGGACGACGCCGCTCCCTCCACGAGTACTTATTCGCTGCGACGGAGAGGAGGGCGTGTAGGACGCATGCGCCCCGCACAGCATGTGCGCCATGTTCTGTTGGCAGCTGTTTGCGCATGCGTTCGTATTTATAACCTAATCATGTATCTAGATAGATCGTAGTTAAGGTTGTTCCTCACTTATTAATGTCATAGCACACACTACAACCACACTACATACATCAACTCGCCCCGCCCACCAGGAGGGCAGCCATTTTGTAAAGCTTTTGTAAAAAGTTTGCGGCGTCGCGAGTTTGATCATTTAGTCATATTTATTTTAGTCGGAAGTGAAGTGAAAGACAACCAACACATACACACACAAAACTAACTAATTTGCGGCAACTTTCATATCTCGTATTTATTTACCTTTACCCTTAATCCTTAATCATTACGTCTTTCCGGCGGCACGCCGGAATGTTTATTGCCATTTTGCCATTATGTTGTTGCGAATTTTATCGATAGCATTACAAAGCTACAAACTTAGTCAGGGCGCGTACCGCCCGCTGCTCTTAGCGGAGGATGTTGTATAACAAATTGTGCCTTTACCATACATTATCATATATAAATACTATATTATACCACTACCAACTACTACGAGTTGTATAATTAAAATACACAAAACACACTGTATATAAAATGCGAAGCACCGAATGTTGACGCCGATCGAGGCGAACCAGGGGCGCTTTAGACGATAAGCAAAGTACATACACACACGAGTACAACGCATCATTACCATTTTCGAACGTGCATGTCATGTGTATGGATGCGATATCAGCGAACGAGAGAGAATATGTAGAAATTTATTGAGCTGTGTATTATATCGAAGCATGATAAACCTAAACCCGCGAGACTGTCAGATTATATATTAAAAATACATATATGCATATAATTGGAAGCGTGTATTTCGAGCTCGACAAGTACATAATATATTCTATGTACTAAAAACCAGAAAATATATTAATATTTCCGAAAGTGTTTTCTTTTGTTTTACTAATTTCACTTCACTATGATATGCAACCACGTATTCATACGAAGCAGAAATATGAAATCCGCGAACGTGTCGCCATCTTTTATCAACGAAATACGCTTGATGTGCAAAGTTGCACAGCATACACAATCTACGATTGCTTAGTTAAGGACTACGCCACAAGAGGGCGACCTCGTGATTGTCCAAACGAGTAAATTTGCAAGACCATTTTTTAATTCGTAGCTGACCGCCGTTAAAACCTTTGTGAATAACAGATTAATGAATGACAATTAAACGAGTTTGCGATTTAAAATAGTAACACTCTTACTATGTGCATCTAAGCGCTGATTTGACGTAGCAATTTACGACTTTGATAATATAACCCAAAATTATGCGCAGTGAAAGGAGTAAACCCTGCTAAAGCTATTCCTTTACACCTTCGCAGGTGTAATTAAAAATACATCGCAACATGTTTTAAGGTAACGTCACGTGCGGATTAATTGCAGTACTTGTTCGCGTGTACATTTCCTGTTATTTTAAAGCTACATGTATCCCACTCCTGCCTACTCCTGCGAAATGACGCTAATGACCTACGACTTCTATAGGTATTTGTGATTGTGGTGAGCATGTGAGCATGACACGAATGCACGAAAGCTAAACATGAGTCGCATTTATCAACGTTCCATGGCTAAATTCATGGATGGAGCGGTTGCTTTGCGGTTAGTCGAGAGTGGCTGGCGGTAGGAGGATCAGCTCGCTACAGTTAATCGGCGATGTTCACACAGTTGGAACAAAACGTGTCGGCTTTGATTTAAGAGTTTAAGACCATTTGAGACGAATGGGGAATGGCCTGAACAAGTGCATAAAAAAGACGATGGTGTCATGATTCGCGAAATTATGGAAAACCCGCAGCGGACAATACCAACGAACACATGACAAATAACACAATTAGTGTTAGCAACAATTTACAACAACTTACAATCGTAAGTCACTTATTCAATTGTTCAATGTATTTATGGATTTATGTCATTGTTTTATTTACACTATTGCACTTGGTTCATGCTGCACTCTAACATCACATGCTGCTGCCTGCTGATAAAAGAGTGATAGGACTAATGTGATAGAGTGATAGTTGATGTAAAGTTGGTCAGTTAACATTCTTTCACTGGAAAATTTGACAATGCTATGATTTCATGATTCATATACTTGCTATTGCAATTATATTCAGAAATACAGAGTGTGCATGGTGATTTTATTATTTTTACAATAAACTTCCAGTGAATAGTCAATATTTGATTCATAACAGTCACATATTTCCCTTTTACTCTGTATGTAAAACAGTGAAATAATATGGTTTTGATATCTTTAAGTAATTGTGTTGGATTGTAGGCGGACTTTATCAGTAAAATGGTTTTAGTTGATGATTGCACTTCATATAGTGAATGTTTGAACTGTAGTTCTGTAGTTCTGTAGTTGTTTAGTCCTGTGTCTTGTAGTATTGAAGAGTAACTCAACTGTGTAACACAAGCTTGTTAGTTTTTAGTGTGATAAGAAGTACATTGCCAGCCAGCCAATTAACAATGGAGACAAGCGCATTGCTCGGGCATGATTACACCGAGATTTACAGCCGCGTGCCTTACAGGTTGCAGTTCGCTTACGGCGTCGGGCATGTGCTCAACGATGTCTGCGCCTCCATGTGGTTCACCTACCTGCTGGTGTTCTTCCACCTTGTGCTGGAGTTCAGCAACTGGCAGGCTGGTCTCATCCTCCTTGTTGGCCAGGTATGACTTTTCCCGCAAATCAGGTGAGGTGAAATAAAAGTGAATTATGTGTTTAGATAGCTGATGGTTTGGCAACGCCTTTCGTGGGCTATCAATCGGATCAGACGGACAACTCATGGCTGTGTCGATACGGCCGACGGAAAACCTGGCATCTCGTCGGCACGATCTGCGTGATCTTCAGCTTTCCGTTCATCTTCGCGCCGTGCCCGACGTGCGACACCGCCAGCAAGTCATCGCAGCTCTTCTACTACTGCATGTTCGTGGTGATTTTCCAGTTTGGCTGGGCATCGGTGCAGATCTCGCATCTGTCGCTCATTCCGGAGATCACGCCCAATGAGCACGATCGCACCAAGCTGACGGCGATCCGCTACGCCTTCACGGTGATGTCCAACGTCCTCGTCTATGTGATAACATGGTTTGCGCTGCATATTGCGAATAGCGACGGCGGCAATGCATCGAAGATCGGCCCGCGGGACGCGTGGAAGTTCCAGGAGGTCGTGTGGGCCGGCCTGGCGGTCGGCATTCTTGCCTCGGTGATTTTTCACGTGGGCGTGAAGGAAACCAATTCGGGCAATGACGTGCGCGGGGGGCAACAGCGCGTGAGCGTTGGGAATCTCCTCTGCAGTATTGAGGTGTACCAGGTTGCCGTGGTCTACATGTCGACGCGGTTGTTTGTTAACTTGAGCCAGATCTTCATCCCGTTGTACTTGCACGAGACGCTTGATATGGCTGCCAGTGCCCTTGCCTTAATACCACTGGTCATGTTTATTGGGAGTTTCCTCACGTCATTCGTCATAGAGTGGTTGAACCGAACATTTGGACGAAGAGTAAACACAAAGCATAACTTCTTCACCTCTTCTAATATCTTAAAATTTTAGTTGTCATATCTGATGGGTTGCCTATTGGGCATCATCGCCTGCGTTTGGATTCAACTCCGAGGCGGCTATGACTTCATCCACTATGAAATCTACGCCGTTGCTGTGCTCTTCGGCGTTGGGGGTTCCATCATTCTGGTCACCAGCCTGGGCATCACTGCTGATCTAATCGGCGATAAAACCGGCAGCGGGGCGTTTGTCTATGGCATCATGAGTTTCTGTGATAAATTTGCGAATGGCTTCGCTGTGATTATCATTCAAGACTTGTAAGTTTCCAATGTAGAAGCAAACCAAAAAGCACTACTTGGTTGTTACCATTATAGGCATAAAACAGCAGAGAAGAATTACTATCGTGACGTGATAACGTACTCATGCGGTGGGGCCGCAATCCTCGGAGGACTTGCTGTGATATCACTGATGAATAGAATTCGAGGTAGGTATGTAAATGTATCCCTATCATCTTCTAACCGAAACATTTATGATATCGTTCATCTCTGTGTTAACAAATACCGGGTATTATCGATCACATGTGTGATCTTTCATCTATCCTAACCTAATAATACTATAATATGTAAATTGCAATAAACGGAGTGTGAATGTTGTTTCCTGCTAATTTAGATCAGCGAGAAGGATACGACTCAATCCCAGGCGACTCCAGTATTAATCCAGATGTCAACAGCGAGACCAATCATCAGGTGGCACTTATTACTTAGCACTTAGTTTCTTCTTAGCTCAATCACTTAACCTAATTAACCCAGACTTTTCTGGAGTGTAATGCATTTATGTAAATATGTACACTACAACAGAGTATTTTTCTATTTATGAGCGATATTTGACGCAATGACATTTCATGCAATGTGAATTAAAATTTTTTGACTTTCAACTTTTTACAATGTCCATTTTCTGCCTCATCATATGAGTAGGGTAATCATATCGGCTGGACCTGGATGCTTCTGAAAGAGCGTCTTCATAAGCGTCTTCGCTCGGTCGCCTCTCATGGAATTTAAGGTTAAATAAAATATTTTAAAATTCCGTCAACTAGCGCCATATATCGGTGACTAGTATATAATATCAACATCAAATGAAAGTTCGTCTATATTTCATGTGCTCCGCAATAGCTCCCGTCCTACTTTGTCCAACAATTCAGCGATAAGGAACAGCAACAACAAGTGTTCGGAGTTCTGCCCATCTTGTGTCAGGGCGCGGTCAGAGGCACCTAGCTTTAGGTTAAGTTAAGCACTTGTACTGTCTAAGTAGAGTAGTCATGCTCCGGTCGTCCCTTCCTACTGCCATGTTGGCACCCCTACCCTCCGCCCGTGTATAAAAGGCGATGGTAGCGAGCAATTCGACCTTGTTTGTCAATTCCCCCTGTGACGACCGGAGTGAGTATAACCGTTGTAACCTTGTCAATAAACGTGCGTCAAGGGATGAGTGCATTCTTGTCCGCCATTGTTGTGCCTGGTCGGAGAGTCGGAGAGTCAGTGCGGGAGGCTCAAGGCGAGTGAAAACCATTAGTTCGGATCTCGCCCACAGCGCGAGTTCTCTACATCAATCAAAACCGCGATCAACGCGTAACAACAAGTTTAATCTAAAAAGCTACTTCCACAACTTGATTTGCTACAAAATGTGTAAGTACATACATTAGTAAGAGTACACCAGGCCTTAATGTATCCTTATTACCGAGTTGATCCAGGTTTTGTTAACAAATTAACAATAAAATATACATTTGTTGCATATGCGCAATTTGCAATGCGATACTGCATAGAAATAGTTATTGATTGCGCATTGATAATGAAGTTGAGACAGACATACTGTCTATGCCTGGTGTTCACTATCGACAGAATAAAGTGGATATACTGGAGCCATCTTGCACTATCATTGTAATCTATATGATTCTTATTTCCAA
>JARJDQ010024343.1:0-18534 GCA_030264215.1 Geostiba sp. GC000077
ATGATGTTCGAGATGACCAACTTTTATGTTCGCAGTTCGCAATTCGGGCTTCAGTCAATAGTACAGCAAATAATCACGTGTGACTTGCAATCATATGAGTCGGCGCTTTCAACATTTTCTAACCTCAAACCTTCTCGCAAGAAAGTTGAAGTTGAAAGTTTATAAATCGATTTTTGTACCTTTCCAACCTCAACTCCAAAGCCTCAACCTCAACCTCAACTTCCACGTTTATAAATCGAGTTTAATAAGCACTACTTTAGCCTTTTGAATATTTCTAACACAATGAAATAGATTTTAATGTGATAATGGAGTACCTATAAAGGTAAAAATATGATGATCAACGTAGAAAAGAGCGTTTTGCTCAACGCGAATATTTTATGAAATAAAGAAGTTTTTCACAGCGTGCACAATTCCGCGAACTGTTCGCATAAAAAGGCGACCGACGCAATACTCATTAGAACTTTGAAGCGAGTTTTTGAAAAATCCTCCTGGCAGCCCTGGCTCATATTTCCCTCTCCGCTACCTCCGCAGTGAGTGGCAAAGCTTTTAGGATAATAGCTCACGTCCAACTTGAAACGGGAACATCTCAAACAACGGCCCCAAGTTGTTTAAGAAAATAAAAGTAGAAAGTGCAAAACTCACCGTTCATGTTCAGCTCGGTGGCAGCTTTGCTATTGTCTCGGGAGTTGAGCGCCGTGTTATACCCGGTGGTCGTTGAGGTGGTCCCGTAGGACACCGACGAGCCGGAGCTGGCACTGCGCTTGCCATTAATCTGGCCGATGGTGGTCAACTCGCCGTCGGACGGATGCAAATAGTGCTCCTGATTCTGATACCGCTGATACTGCGACGCACGATGCTGGTGTATCGAATTGAGGATGATATTACTCGACGTGCGCGACAACGCCTTCCTCTGCCTTATCGCCTCCTTATAGATGCGACAGTACATGGTGACCATCACGATGCCCGGTATCCAGAAGCTGATGCTGGACGAGATGATCGCATAGTAGTTGTTCACGACGAAGATGCACACGTTGGGGTTCTCCAGCTTGAACGCCTTGTGCTCCTCGGTGGTGTACCAGCCGAGGAAGATCGGCGTGAAGCTGATGACGGCCGGCAGGATCCAGACGTTCGCCAGCATGAAGCCGACGGTGCGGTGCGTCATCGTGATGGGGTACTCCAGCGGGCGCACAATGGCATAGTATCGATCCACCGAGATGCAGCACAGATGGAGGATGGAGGCGGTGGAGAAGTACACGTCCAAGGAGTTCCACACGTCGCACATGAACGAGCCGAACATCCACTTGCCGGTGAGCTCCACGGACGCGTTGAAGGTCATGGCGCAGAGCGCCACCAGCATGTCGGCCATCGCCAGCGATACCACATAGTAGTTGGTGATGACGCGCAGCTTGCGGTGGCGGTGCACGCTGATGATCACCAGCGCATTGCCTAGTACCGCCGCGAGGATGATGGTGGCGAAGATGAAGCCCTTGGTGATGAGGAAGACCAGCTCGGGCCATTCG
Organism: Geostiba sp. GC000077; assembly: GCA_030264215.1. NCBI lineage: Eukaryota > Metazoa > Arthropoda > Insecta > Coleoptera > Staphylinidae > Geostiba > Geostiba sp. GC000077. The sequence goes on from JARJDQ010024343.1 coordinate 1,521, forward strand.
GGGTGCGCGGCGGCGCTCTCGATGGCGGTGACGTTGGTGCTCTGCAGCGTGGTGGCGTTGTGCAGCGGCGCGGCGGGCGGCTGGCTGGTGGTCGTTGCTGTGAGGGTTGCCGAAAACGATGCCATCGCCGCGTTCACTATCATCTTGCGCTCCGAATCGAATCACGTCCAATCACTGCCGGATGACATTTTGCCTGCAACGCATCAATTTCATATCATATCATCGCATCATTCGCAATTGCCGCAAACGCTTCCAATTTTATTTATTACACTCGCCAACGCCATATGTCGCAGAATGGGTGATATTGGAAATTGGAATCGGGAAAAATCTCATTTGCTGCTTTTCTTTTCGTCTTCTATAATCTTAGAAGATTCACCTCGCTGAAGATGAATCAGAATCAGATATTGACAATAGCCAATATTGTCACAACATTGGGAATAGTCGCCATTTCAATATTAGCAAAATAATGTATACAGGGTGTATCTATTTGGGTAGTCACTGTCGATAAAAATATTTCAGAAAATTTGAAATAAATTTAACGGTTCTCGAGTTATACGTCAAAAACCCCGACCATAAAAAAGCTAATATTTTTCTCGCTCTGATGCGATCAAAAAATAGGGCATCCAGGTTTTAAATAAAAAAAGTTGAACTGCTTTTCCCGGAAACTCTAAACCGGAAAATTGATGTGATGACATTAAAATGTTCCCCGAATATATTCATTACTATTTTTTTTAAACCAAAATATATCCAATACTTTTCGAGTTAGAGCGCTTCAAATATTGACCATGGTCGAACATGGTCGTGTTTTTTGACGTATAACTCGAGAACCATTAAATTTATTACAAATTTTCACTAATCTTTTTTACTATGCATTAAATTCTAAACAAGTTTTATGCGAATAGATAATAATAGAGACACCCTGTAGGTAATCATCCTTTTGTAATATTTCCACATTAAAAACAAGTACGTTTTAGAATTTAATATTATTCAATATTGGGTGAATATACATTTTCAGCCTCGGCTTCATCTTCTTCATCAGAATCCAAGCACGATAGGAATTTTTAATTTGAAGCGGGAGATTTGAAAAATGCCAAAAATGCAAATAAAAATACTTCTCATACTTCTTTCTTAATTTAAACTTGCATTAAGTAGCAACATGAAGTAGGTAAATATTGAATAGCCTTCAAGTAAACTAGACCGATTAGTGTCATCGCCGTAAAATTCACCTTCACTGTCGACGTGCGCAAACAATTCCGAAAAGGTAATTAGCAGTATTAACCCTGAGCGCGTGAACAAAACACTTTGCACACCTGCTGGAAAAGCAAAGAGTGGCAGCAGCGATGTTAGGGATGAAGAAGGTGAAGGTAAATCAGGTACGCGCCTCTAAATACACTCCCAAAATCAAAACGGCACGCGAAACTTTTAAATTAGATTAACATCTTAATTCAACGCACGTAAACAATTTCCTTGCTTTCCACTATTCATCATAATTCTTGGTATTCTACCAAAATGGCGGCCCAAAGAGAGTTAATTAAAAATATGTCCTTACCTAGATGCACCCTAAAAAATGTGAGAAAAGATGAAAATTATTGCAAAGCAAGAAAAATGTTTGTGTTTTATGAAGATGCGGGTTGAATAAAAACTTGACCGCAGTTATTTTCCAACGCTATGGGCACGCTGCCAAGGGTTGCTAAAATGAAAAGAGTTCTTCTTGTACGGAATGCAGCCAAACATTCTAATTGAAGCGCAAAAGCCCACGCAGCTTTTCCACGAAGAGAAAAAAATTGCGTTAGTCTAGCGTGGGTTTTACGGAGAACAAGAAAATGAATAATTTTCAGAATAGCTGAAGTTGATGATGTTTATCGATTTGAAAATGAACGTTAGTATGCTTGCATGTTGATTCGTAGTGTTTACTTGTTAATTTCAATTAAAATGGCGTCGGGCATCACGCGGCGGCGCGGCGTTAATTAAACCATTAAAGTGAGAACACTCTGGAGTACCCGAAATTGCTCTGCCCACACATGATGCGCGCATGTCACGCCAACAAAGGGGAAATGACAGTGCGACTGTGGCGAAACAAAACCCAGACGAAATACATTAAAGTTAAAGCTTGTCAAGGACCCTTCTTCCTAAATATTTCATATGTTAATACAACCGCCGCGCCACGCCGCGTCGGGTCGCTGACACTCAGAGTGTCGCAATATCCTCCAAAGGGGATGATCATCATGCTCATCACGAATGAGGCAAAGTTTCACATTACTCCTCAACACAAGAAATTGCGTCTTATTCAGGACTTGGAGACCGAACAGTGCATACTAATATCTTAGAGCGACATCTCTTGAGTTATTGTTTGGCGAGGCATAACTCAATTTGAATGTCCCGAGATGCAATGCGGCCAGTTGGCTAATTGGATGGATAGTGTGGAGGCGCCGGGAGCAAGGTTGCCGTTTAAATTAATTAGCAGCGGTTTTCTTGCCCAGCCCGCCAAGAAATGAATGACAATCACGAAGAGGAATATTTTCGCCAGATTGCTGCGCGACCCCTCCGACATTTTCCATCCCTGCCGCTTTCATTGTTATTTCGTGGCACTTATGTGTGCGCACCCCGCGGGGACCGAAAAAGGACAACGATCAGCAATTCCACATTCAACATTCAGCACAATTGTCACCGTTGTCACCGTCGTCAACATTCGCCCTGGCAACCAGGGAGTGTAATTCCGAATCTGCAATTTTTCCTCCATTCTTTGCCTGCTCCTTCAGCGCAGAGCACAAAATAGAAATAAATGAAAATGGCGTCCTGAGTTTTTTTTTTGGTTCTCAGCGGGCCAACGCCCTTTAAAATACAATATGAAATTGTTTTCGTGCGAAAATGTTTATTTGTTACGTGCGTCTTTGATGTATTACAAAAATAAAACACAAGATGCGTCGGTGTAATGCCCGTATATTTCCTCATCACTTCGCCTCATTTTCTTCATTTCCAGCGCGCACGCCCGCCCGATTAAATTCTGCCCCGCGGCGCATAATCTTATCCCGGCGCCTCCGCCATGGCGTAAAAGCATAATAACCTTCGCACGACGCCGTCGTGTAATTTATCACATCAAAAAAATTAAAGTTTGCATTAGGATGATTGCATTCCTTAGTATCTAAACGTAATATTTGCAAAAAGGACTCAATTTTACGGTGAGAAAATATAATGTTATTGTTGAATTTTGCCGAGGCCCGGAGAGTTGTTATTCTTGGGAAACCAAAATGCTATGCGTCAAAATCCTTTAAATGGATTAAATAGTTTCACAGCGTTCCCCTGCTGTGCAACCCATGAGAAAACTTTAACATTTAAATTTTAAGCTCATAAAAACAGCTGTGTAAAATATGTTAAACCCATGTGCGATTAAATTAGACAGAGACCTTGAATTGCGTTGGTTATCCTTGAAATGAATGCATTTGTGAGCACATGCGATTGCAATCAATATCGCTGGTATTAAAATCCTCGGAATGACACAAAACGAGCAGAGCGCGTCCCGTCGCCATCACGTCGGCACCGAAACGAGCTTTAATTGTCATATTCATAGATGCAAAGCACCAGGGCTTTTAAAACGTGAAAGCCACCGCACAAATCCAATCATTTGTATGCCTTTCATGTCCACCCACGAAAATATTGTGTGGAAACTATTGTGCTCGCAGCCGCTAGCAATTCGATGGGCTGATGGTCATTCAATCGGCAGACATATTAATGGACTTCAATTACTGGCCAAGCACCATCGACAGTTAACTTAAGTGTCTGGTGGAGTTTTTCCCGCCCAAAACTTTTATGCCTCACTTATCTCAATCAAAAGCTCACCTTTACGGCGCAGGGCATATTTCACCATTTATCAGTTTGCAATCTTGTCATGTTCTACACCCCCAAAAACATGTGCCTTCCGAAATGGGTATTTATAGCGCGGGCAAAACGCATTTTTCACATTAACGCAAACCGTTGAGTGGCTTAGAACTTGGTGGCATTTGAAATATGCGCCAAGTTTATAAATGTTCCACCTCCGAAACGTCTCGGCGTGCACTTCGTGCGGCAACGATAAACACCCCCTCCCCGCTTCCCCATAGTGTTATGAATGTGTGTATGTGTACTTGAAATTATCGGAGAAATCCTCGGAAAAAGCACGTTAGATTACCTCGATGATAAATTGCCTTCATTGCTTCCGCAAAGGTCAAACGGCCGGTAGGTAAAAAAAAATCAATTGTACTTGTGCATGCACAAGGATAACTTCCTTATAAACAACAAAACCACCACCACTACACCCCAAGCATAAATTATATGGTAGATTACAAGGTTTCATAAAGATCATTATTAATTATCATTAATTTCGCTCATAGCCTTGTTGAGGGGTTACTTTCGGTCATTTTATTATATTATTATGTTGTAGTCATTTAGTCTATTCATAGCATTCTGCTAGACATTCACTCGTAAAAGAAGCCGTTTCCTTTGGGTGGAGGAGCAGGGCCGCTTTCCGTTAAGGTAAATGTGGCGTGGAAAACTTTTCAGCTTGAAAATGTCATCGGTTCTATGTGTATCGGTATCGACATTCAACAACGTCAACAAAGGGAAACTTTCCATTGCGGAAGCACTTCCCAAAAACATTCTTATCATTCATTCATTCCAATCGATTTTACACGATGATCGTGCAAGGTTATAAAGCAGTCAATTCTAAATCTAATTTTGAATAAATGATCTGTTTGGCCCTTGATTTTCACGCAATCATAGAACAGGAGATATACAAGGTGAGTCTGACCTGCGGGTTTCCTCGATTTTTGATTGAAATATTAATGATACCAACAAATTATTTAGATAAATGCTTTATTTAGATATGCATGCTTAAAATCTCCACTACCATAAAATATTTTCATTTGGATGAAAATGATACAGCCAAAAATATATATTTGTTTAATGGAATGGTATAATATTGATATCAAATTCCAATGCACATTTTAAATAAAAACAAAAAAAAATTCAAGATTCAAGAACTCTTAGAACATTTTTTTCTTATTTTTGTTATTATCTTGAGAACTATCAAGAGAATTGCAAAATCTTTCAACGAGAATATGTTCTTATTTAGAATGTGCATTTGAATTTGATATTAAAAGCATATTATTCCATTTAAAAAAATGATATTCTTCGCTGTATCTTTTATATGCAACACCCCGTGCACTTGAAATTATTTTAGTGTTGTGGACTTTTATAAAATTAGTTTTTTGGTATTTTTAATATTTCGATCTAAAATCGAAGAAACCCGCAGGTCAGAGTAACAAGTCAAAAATGGGAACAGCCCCCATCATGAAATTAGCATCATTTTGAAGTGCCTGAAATTTCCTTAAATATGATATATTTCATAGTGCTTGTAAGATGAAACAACAAACAAATACACACCGATCATTGGCAAGAAAAATAAACATTTACTTTGCAAAAATAATTGGCAATTTTCAATTCGCAATAACTCACAAACTTTCATATTTATAAATTAATTGCTTATCGTGGTTAGTTAGCAAATTTCATTCCCTATTCAGCGATGCTACTGCATGTTGAAAATGTTAACAAATTCATTACGTAATCAACAAATATTTCACCAAAAACAAGGCTGTGAAATAAAACAGTTTGTGGAGGCGCCGGGAGACACTGTGTATCTTCATTTGAAACTTTGTACAAGAAAAAAACGCATTTTGCATCCTTACCTTTTTTCTAAACTTTTAGTTTGTCAAAAGGTAGCATTAACAAACTAAAAAAATTAAAAGCAGTCTTTATGGGAATTAGTTCCATCTAAAAAAATCTTGTACACAAGTCAACGTACAAATTTATTTTGAACACATTTTTGCTCATTTTCAAAGTGTGATAACTCTTTAATTTCAATTACTTTGAAATAACAGATTTATATCAAATTAAAGGGAATTTTATTATCTTTTCAATGATAGTATTTGCATTGTTTTGCGATTATGTGGGCATCATATTTGTGAGTTATTATTGAAAATAACATCTCTCGTCTGATCATGCTGGCTCTAAAATCGATCTCGAATCATCTCAGGGTACAAAGTGAAACCTTATGCGAATCACCGGATATCAAAAAAAGAAAATCGTTTTGGCCAAATTCTGCTGTGTATGTTGAGCAAACATTTTAATGCGCAACGCATACAAATCTCCAGCTATTTAGAGCGTTGCGAAAACATTAGCGACTTAGCAAAAGCTGATTGTTACACAAAGCTCGTGGGCGCTAGGGGCCGGCCTGGAATTTCACGTTTCACCTTGTTTGCGATGGGATTTCATTCGATTACAACACGCCGGACAGCGTTGAAAATTTAATTTCCCAGCGAGCCGAGAATAAACACATAAATTGCGCCATGCACAGTGCACACAATGGATTACTTACATATTAATAGAAACTGTTTGATACGCAAATTACATTTATTTATTTTTTCGTGTGTGTGTGTGTGTGGCTTTGAATCGTAATCCGACTATATAACATTCGCTCATCCAGCTGTCATGCTGTCAGTCGCATGCGGTAATTGACTCTTAATAGCTTTTATTGCACCTGACGTGCGCTGGTTTTCTTGTGCGTCTATTTTTATACGATTGCTTATATTTATTCCCACGAACGATAACGTCAAGGAAGAAAGGTGCTTAAATCTTTTTATCGCATTTTCCTCCTTTTTAGCTGATAAGAAAAGATAAGGGAAGACTGTCAAGTTATCATATAAAATGTTGCTTTATTTATCTTTTCATTAAACCCTGGACGTGACTCTTAATTTAATACAGACTATAATTTACGTCATTTTAATTAGTAAAGAGGTTTGAAAAGACAATATTTAAAGAGGATTTTTTTTGCCCAAGGGCTATAAAATAATGTAATATAGTTGCTGTTTTCAAAACTAGATGGCACAAGCTACCGCATTTCGTAAACCTAAATAATTTATAACTCGAAGAATATTTTTTTAATGTACCTTCTTTACTCAAGATCAAAAAAAAATACATTACCGATTTTAATAGGTTTTTATCAATTTGAAAATCCATAAGTCTAAAATACGATTAAAAGAGTTTTTTGAATGATTCCAAACTCTGATAAATTGAAATCTAATTATTCCAAAATTGAATATTTCCGAATTTAAGGCCGAATTGGATTTCAATGTAGCATGATTTTGCCAACGGCGCACATTATTGCAATCGCATTTTTGGATTCGTTCAAATCGCCGACAGGGCTTTTCCATCCTCCTCCTCCTCCCCCACAGTTACTTAAAACCCATTACATTTGCCAATTTCGCTTTATTTCATCTCGAAAGTAAAACGAAAATAATGTTGAACCGATTTTTCAATTGATGTTTAAAATTGGTCCATTTGACAACAGCCATCGACTCCAGGGAGCTCCATGGAGCTTCATTGAGCTTTATGGAGAAGTTTCCCCCAGCTTGCCTTCAGCCAGGTGTCCTGTCGCATCAACGCACCTGTGAGAGGCATGTAAATTATTCAATCCCACCTCAACGGCATCGCTTTTTGTTTGGCATAATATTAACCTTTTCCTAAAATAGCCGCCTGTGACGCCAACACACACCAACAATGGCGAGTCAGGAGATAAATCCTGATAAAATATTAACCATTGTTTTTCCACGGCCGAACCTAAATAATAAATGAAGCTGATTTAACCCTCACAACCCAACCGACACACTAACGAATCGAAAATTACAAGGATCCCAAATTACAGAGGTACAAGGTCGAATTCAAGCGTTATCGATAACATATTCGATATTCGACGGGATGGAATTAGAGGCGGTTGATTATAAAGACTATAAATTAGAGGGATGAAGGATAGTGGTAGGGGGGTTGGGGGATTTTGGTGGTGTGATTAAGCGTCGTGTTAAGTGCTGGATGCTTACATAATATCCAAGTTAGCGCCGTTGCATTAATTGCAGTTAATCACCTCCTCTTTGCCTCGCCGCAGCAACGCACATGTATCAAATGTTCGCATTCACCCCCGGCGCACACGATATTTACATCTTCGCCGGCGCAAGGGGCGCAACAACGCGCAAACAATATAAACGCACCGATACACGAAACAGTTACGTAATTAAATGCCGGTGATTAATTCCCGCTCGCACGCACATCACAAGTGTGATGTTGTAATATTATTGTTATGTAAGGTTATGTCTGTTTATGAATATGTATCGAAGTGGTTGGTTGTGTGTGTTGTTTGTGTAGGTGAGTGTGAGAGAGATAGAGAGAGAGGGCGCGCTGAGGAGGCGCGGAGACGCGGATACCCGGCGACCTTGGCGGCCGCAGACAGACTGGTCGGCGGCAAGCGGCGGCAAACGGCGGCGGCTAAACGTGCGTCGAGCCGACACCGCCCGACAACCGAAAACGCCGCGAACGAGGCGCTGGCTGCTGGTGGTGGGGGGGGAGAGCATTGGTGGAGGCGCCGGGTGGCACGGCTTTTCCGAATGAAACCCAGCCGCCCCCCGCTCCTTCCCACCCTCATTCACCAAAGCATCACCAAAAGCCCATGCCCATTCGCAATACCAGTGGAGGCATAAATTATTTTTAGACACGGCGCGCTAAAAAAAAAAGCCGCGGATAAGAACTCTTAGATACAGGAAGATAAATTATGACTGCTACATTTTATTAAATCCTCCGCACCATGTTTAAATTGCACATTAGTCTCTGTTTAATGTTACTTTAAAGTTGTGCAGAGTGACTTGGAGTTTTGGGCTTTCGAGCTTTTAGCTTTTGCACGCGCAAAAGTTTCGGGGGCTTCCGCCCCCCTCTCACCCCGTATTTATTAATTAGCACAGACCCGCAACGCACACATTTTCACATCGCGTCGTAATCAACTCTTAATTATCCATTGCTTTGGCTTATGACTTCTGTCAGCAAGTCAGCAAGTCGATTTTAACTATTTACGTCAGCGTCGCCCGGCGCCTCCACGCTATGCCTACTCATGCAAAATTTATACAATTTCATCCTCTTATGCCTACGTACCTTTTCCAATTAATGTAGTTAATGTATTGCAATCGGCAGTTTCCTGTGGCAGTTTATGCTTCGATTTGCATATAGATATGGATATCTGTTCCAAGCACCTCTTCAGGCGGCGCGGTGTGACAAACAATCGATACGTCCGTAGCGGAGCGAACGCTCGTATAGTCGCGTCATAAATCAGCGCCGAATCAAGACTCTCAAGGCTGAGCGCGTAATTATTGCCTTTCTGTCGCACATTTCCTCCTAGCTGAAACCAGAGTCGTTATTTCACTATTATGGAGTTATGATACTTCGACGTTGAAACGGGCGTGTACATTTTAATTAGTAACTAACTATTTCTTCTCACACAAGTACAGGAGAAATACGTTCTTAGGTAGGATAGGGTGGAACAAATTCCCAAAAAGATGGGTATTGATTTTTTTAGTTCGTTGGTAATGCCTTTTTGACATGTCAAAAGTAGAAAAATCTGAGCATGCAAAATGTGTTTTTTTTTTCAAATTGAGAAACATATTCATGTCCTGGCGCCTCCACCGACGTGTTTTTGTTCACACATTTGTTGATTACATAATGAATTTGTTAAAATTTTGTGGTTACAATAGGGTCGCTGCAAATGGAATGAATTTTACCAACTTACCACGATGAAAATGTATTTCAAGTTATATAATTTTATGAGTTATTGCTCTTTGTAAATTGTCAATTATTTTTTCAAAATTAATTTTTGTTTTTCTTGTCAATGAGCGGTAAGTCTTTGATTGTTGTTGCATTTTACATGTACTGTAAGATATATCAAATTAAAGCAAATTTTGCGCTCTTCCCAATGATGCTAATTTCATAATTGTGACAGTTCTCATTTTTGAGTTATTGGTCATTTAGTAAAAAAAATACGTTGTTAATGGAACCTAAAAGCAGTGATATCTTAAAAACTAAGGTCGAACGGTTTATAGTTGTAGAACATTTTTACTCTAAATTTAATGAAAAATTAACTCCGTTTCTGTGTGTAGCCTTAAATAAACCACCTCCTTAATATAAAGGCAAAATTCATGTTGGTGGAGGCGCCGGGAAAAGCACTTTTCGTGCTTAGATTTTTCTAAACTGCTTTGCTTATTATTTTGCTTACATCTCTTATACTATGTACAAATATTTATTCCACGTCATTTTGCGTCTTGTGCAGAGTTTTGTGGTTTTTCCCCGTTGTAAATTCTGTCGTTTTTTCTGAAAGTTGCTCAGATTTTTTTTTATCTGTCTTCAAGCGCACTGATGTACAGTCAGGATGCGAAGCTGTGAGCGCGTGGGCGCGGCGCCTAAGGGTTGCACATGTTTGCATGCAAATGCCGTCAGTCATTCAATGTGGCGACGTCAAGAAATCGCGCATCAAACAAAGCAAACGTATCCACTGAATTTTGTGCTGAAATTTACATTTTACAACACTTTTGCAACTTTATCAACCAAATGTGTTGAAGTATTTTTTAGTCCAAAAGTTCAAAAGTGTGCCTTTTACCGTTTAAGCTCTTTATCTGGTGTCCTGGTTTTTTTGTTGCTCCACCATACCGAGGAGTCGAGCGAAGCTCCTTGCTCCTTTAATAATTTATTCGGGTGATCGCGCACTTTGCAAATTTCACCGCCCCAAAGCAGATGTGCGCGCACAGTCATTTCCACACCTGCGAGTAAAAAGAGGCGACGCGCGACGTCGAGTCGAATTTTGCCACCGAAAGCTTTCCAAACGCTTCCCGACGTAAATTACGAATTTCGCACATCGCTGCCGACTCCTAACGTCAAATTATTCTTTTGTCAATCACTGTCGAGTGCGCCGACCATCACAGCCATAATAAATTCATAAAAGCTCCAACATTTTTCATCGATTCTCCAGGGCATGTTTTTGTTGCTCCAATTGTCCGATGGAAATTAATTCGCCGCTTTTGTTTGACCAAAGTCCGGCGTTTGCTCAGTTGATTGTTGATGACGTGCATAGTTTTGTTCTGCGTTTGATTGACTTGTTCATTACGCTAGCCGATAGAATATTGTTGGAAATGTTGGCCAAAGCAAATAGAACAATTGATGGTCAGGAGAACAGCAGTTTTTGTCCACAGTCGAAAATTATGCCGCCGATGCAAAATTATAATGAATTTTAGTGAATGACAGGGCACAAAAATAACCCTAGAAAGCTCCCATGTAGGCCAAAATTAATTTTAATCTTTATTGAAGTTGTCATTTCCTCAAATAAACAGCTGTTTGCCGGGTGAACTCGGAGGTAGAGATAATTGTCCTTGACATAATCAAGTCTTCGGCAATCCGTTCCGTTTCCCAGAAGCTTCGTGTGGTCGTGTGTGCGTGGTTGCCGCCCGAGGGCGTTCGCGTTAGTGTCTAAACCTGACAATCCGAAAATCCCGAAAAACTTTCAAGGTGCTGTGTGGCGACGCCGAACAAGGACAACAGGATTGCCCTTCCAAAGCTGAGCTAATACCATTGAGACAGCCTATAAAATTCACACAAAAGTCCAAACCAAACACGAAAAAAAAAAACAAAATTTAATTTCAGCGCGAGTTTGTATTGCTTGTGATTTGGGAAATTCAATTTGTTTCACGCTGTATGCAAGGCGTTAATGAATAGTGCTTGATGTTCAATACTTTTTTCCTCTTGTACCTGTGCGCAGCAGCAATTAAAACTTTGTGCTGCGCGGGGCGTCAAACCAGCGGAATGAAAACTTGATTAAAATCGGCAGGTGTGCGATCGATCGCAACCATCGACTTTTGGTTTGGCAGAAGGGACGCATCAAGGGTGTTGCTAGGCAAGACGCAAAGATAATGCATGTTTTACGAGTATGCGCGTACATACACGCATTAGAGGTGTTTATTGACTTGGTTTACGACGGTTAACTGAGGGTGCAGAAGCGCTTAACTTAACTACCAGTTGGATACAAAAAAAAACCCTAAGATTATATGGCGTGATATGTGGGGGCTCAGTACAGCTCTAAATTCAAATTCCTTAATTATGGCGGAGGCGCCGGGCTAGGCGCGCTTGATGGATTTAACGCACGTCGAGGCGTTTTAATCACGTTATAACCTACGCACACCCCAAGATTGATATGCCGGATTACGCTACAAAAGATAGGAAGCGCAAAAGTTCGCTGACGAAGAAAGACAAGGAATTCTTGTTTTATTCTGCCGCTCTACATTTAGGTCACACTCGGGTCACACACAGGGCACGGAAAGAAATGATGAGCACATGAACTGTTTGAATATTTAATGTTACGATGCAAGTCGACCATGCGGGAGCATCCTGAGAGTTCGCCGAATTAATCGCTCCAATTAAACAATTTTGATTGAATTTGCATAAAGCTTGGGTGGCGCGACGCGGAATGAATGAATTATCATCGCGAAGCTGAGGAAGACATTTGCATTTTATTACAAATTAAATCCAGCACCATCCAACGCCATCCATCGCATTCTTGCCAAAGTCCTTGCAGGGTTATAATAACATAATTTCTCATTATTTTTTAATGAAGTCTTTGCGTATACCTTGCGATTGTGTACCGAAGAGCTTTTTGGTGTTTTTGCGGCTTTGTGCCGGCGCACAACTTCTGAATGGAGAAGAAAGTTGTCCGAGGGTAAACTAACACGCTGTCGCATATCTGGAGGAATAAATCCGGCGGGCGGCATTGAAAATAAAATCAAACCGAGATGGAAGAATGGAAGGCAAGGGGGAGGCGCCAGCTGGAAAAACTTTGACATCGTGTGCGTCCGGGATTTTTCAAACGGAAAGCTTGGCAAATCCCTTCCGCCGCGCCAGGCGAATTCGGCAACTTTCCTAATCTATTTAAAAAGGCATTTCGCTGCCCCTGCCCGCCATGCGGAATCGATGAAGCCACTAACGTAATTTTCGCAGCTTTTTCCTCTCCCCCAAACACCCCAAACGAAAACAACTCCTCAGTCTCCAGTCTATTTCTCATTTTTAATGAAAACCGACCGCAAATAAAAACTAATTTAGCGCATATATTGTGTCATGATGTGAAGAACAAACGTATATCACTCTGGTGCGCGTTTCATTCATGCTCACGAGCTTTCGAGCTCTCGAGCTCTCGAGCGTGAAAATAATGGTGAAAGTTTACTTTCGACAGCCGCACGTCTGACGTGCGCTGAACGCAATTTCGATATGATATATTAGAATGTTCCGCGTCGAATATTGACAGTTCTTATATTGCGCTCCGATTTCCTCCGCGCGCTTTTCTTCAGGCCGCAAATTTCCGCGCCGGCTCAGACAATGCCCGAGTGGTTGTGCGCTCATCGTTGACGCGTCATGAATCTTAATTTTTCCCCATTTTTCGAGACTAATATTTCACACTTTTTTCGTTTGTTTGCGTTGGCGCCCCACATTAAAGTGTGCCCTTAAAAGCTGCAAAAATGCCAACCAGAAATATTTTGCATTTCTTTGCGTCTTTTGCAAAGAAAATCCTCATCCTCATTGGTAATAAATCCTGGTAATAATATTATCACGTTTGCGTTCGTTATCCTCGGTTGACTTTTCATTTGTCGCAGGATTTATCGCCGCGTTCGATTGCATAACATTTGCCCAAGTCGGGCTTTTTGCACGGCCATGTCATGGAAGAGAAAAACTGTAGAATTTCCCAAGGAAATCGCTTGGAAAAACATGAAAGAAGAAATGTTTGCATGCTCCTGCTCTCAAGGTCCATCCATGCATTCATCACCTTTTGAATTCGGCCACATATTACCCCATTATACTGGGTGTAACGCAAATTAAAAAATATATATATTTAAAAAAATAATTTTCTTACTTTTTCCATGCCTTTTCCAGGCCGTGTCCTGGCCGCAGCGCCCGCAGCCGCAGCGTGCAAGTTGTTGACCCAGTGGCACAGTGAATCAATATAGAGGAAGTCCAGGGAACTCCACAGGATGGATCTGCATGCGGCCTCGTTTTTACCGGTGGATGTTCAACATTTCGGGGTATCTGCCTGGGCAAAGGATAATGGGCCCTGCGCCGGTGGGATGGTTAAACGATTGATCGACCGTATCGATCAATCAATTGAGTACCCGGCACGCAACGCAGGCACGAAAAATGATTAATGATCTTCGGATGCGGCGCCCCATCAGGGAAAGATGAGCATGGAAACGTCGGCAATGTCCGACACATGCTGCGGGAGAGGGTGCGTGGGGGAGAATCTCAGTCGCTCACAAAAACATCAGAAGCTAATCTTTCATACATATTCCCCATTCTAATAATTCTCATATTCGCCATCCAAAATATGCGAGTTGGAAAATACTTTCTTTGGAAATTACATTCTTGGCGAGATGGAATTTTTTTATGTTGATTTAGCTATGCTCTATTGATCAAGGGTGAAATTTGGTATTGAGAAGTAGAGTTGAGCAATGTTTAGATTGTGTTTGAGGTGCTTGGATCTTAGTTTATTACTAAATTCTTAGTGGTAAAGTTTGCCTTTGCGTTGGAGACCACATGAATGCCAAAGCTTTACTTTATAGCTTCTGTGCCTATAGTCCTTTAGTGCCTTTAGGAAATAGTTTGTTGAAGACATGAGTATTATGCGCAATATCTAGCGGTATATTTTAAAACTAAAATGGCAATTATTGAACGATCGAAAGAATTTTCAAGTTTCCTACTCTCTACTTTAAGGTCTCGTCCATGTGCATACAGATTTCCACATTTATATAATGTAAGTTGTGAACCTGTACCACAGATGGCGCCACTAGTAAACGTTACAAATTTCACAAAATAAAGTAGAGTAGACTAGAGTATAAAGAAGAATTAGTTCTATTTTCGACAATCTGTTAGTAGTACAGGAGTAACAGCATGATTTTTTTAACTAAACGCCCAATAACTCAAAAATGAGAACAACCATCTTTATGAAATTAGTATTATTTGTAAGAGCGTGAAATTTCCTTTAATTTGATATATTTCACAGTGCATGTAAGATGCAACAACAAACAAATACATACCGTTCATTAGCAAGAGAAACAAAAATATATTTGGAAGAATAATTGCCAATTTTCAATGAGTAATAACTCATATAAATGTGAAATAATTTTTTATCATGGTAAGCTGGCAAATTTCATGCCCTTTCCAGCAATGCAATTGTATGTATCAAATGATAACAAATCTATTACGTAATCAACAAATACGTCCGTAAAATGACAATTCTCGTGGAGGCGCCGGAAGAGAATGTGTTTCTCCCTTTGAAACTTTGTACAACAAAATAACGCATTTTGCATGCTTGTTCAAGAGATGGCGCCACGAGTACTATTTCTTTGTATTTTTTAATTTTTCTGTATTTTCTACTTCAAAAAAATGTTGAAATTTAGTAAATTAAATTAAAAATTGGTTAGTTATTGTAATGACTGTCAAATAATTATTTTCTACTTTAGTATTAAATTTTCGTAAATATCTCCATATTTATTAGGAATATTAATGGACACTGAATAAGAGATGGCGCCACTAAGTAGGTTTTGTGAAATATTGCTTTCTTTCTCAACTTTCAAAGCAAATTCAAGTATAAAACGAAACCCACCCCGAAATAATTACTTCAAAATTACTAAGTACTATATAATTATCCTTACCGGTTGCCATCTTAGTAGTTAGTTTATTTTCAAAGTTCAACCCCCAAAAACACATTTCTGGTTCATGTCCACATTTAATGCTTTTCGAACCGCAACCGTGTACTGTACATGTTCCGATTACAGCGGATTTAATTCAGGGGCCGTGCCGCAGTATCGTCGTACAAGTCGCACGACTTGTAAGTCGATTAACAGCGAAGGTAAGTATTATGGATAATTAGAAAATGTCGTGTTATGGGAGTTGTGTAATTACATGTTGTTGTTGTTGCCCAGTCGGCGGGCGGCGGCGGTGGCGGCGCAACGATTAGCGAAGCCCCGGCAAAATCGCCGCAGCCGCTTCACCCTGAACTCGGCCGGCGGCAAACTTCACCCCCGTTTTTTACGCATGCCCTTGGCGATCCAGTCTGCAGATATGCAATATTTAATGGAATACTTACGTAATTCTAAACGAAACGAGGACACACTTGTGCAATTCGTGCAGTGTTTTTGTGCAACGGGCGTAAATTGTCTCGGCAAAGTTTGCGAAAGCACCGCAAAAGTTTGCCCCCAAACTAACTATTGTCCCATTGTCCTATTGTGCTATTATCTATTAATTGTCAATCCGTAACAAAACACACAGTTTGCGCAAGTCGCGAAAAGCACACAATATCCACACAAAGTTTGCCTCGTGAAGAAGAAGCACTAAGCGTAATGCCAATTAAAAGTTTTTCTCCGCTTCTCCACCTCCACCACTACCTTGACTCAACAATGCATGATTGTATACGGTTTATACTCAAGCAAAATGTAGGTACAACATTTGTGTAAATGGCGCAAAAAAATGTTGATTTACAGCAAAGCCTTTCCATGCAATCCATTCGTGGTTGATTTATACGGCGTCGTGCAAGTGACAGCATCCCAGTGGATTTCCGCATTTCCGCGCTGAATTTGACAGCCGAAATGTGTTCTTTGCGCCATCGCCATCGCCAGTCCCGTTGTAAACATAGCCACATCCAACCAGTCGATGCATCATTCTGACAAATTATAAGCTCGCTGTTAATAATCTACTTTTAATTATTGCATGTGCCATTGTTTTCGTGTAAATCATAACAAATGTACCTACCAATTACACCTTTAAAACAAAACAACATGTTTCGCAATATATTTCCATACAGTACCAATTGTAATTACGTAATAAATAAAATGTCTAAACGTGCTTGTGCAATTACAATGTGTGTTCTATATTGTAACATTCAAATATTTTCTATTAATAATACAGGAGAAATATGATTTTATCTGCTCCCATAGTCGAAAGCAATGTTTTCCAATCAATATGGTGGCTTTCAAAACAGTGCATTTCATATCAATTGAATTGAAAGTGTTTTCCACTTATATACCCTACATATATAAGTGGAAAACATGTTATGTATATAAATGGAAAACTCCTGTCGCAC
>JARJDQ010024366.1:0-20858 GCA_030264215.1 Geostiba sp. GC000077
ATATTATTTCGATATTATTTCGATATTTTTTCGATATTTTTTCGATATTTTTTCGATATTTTTTCGATATTTTTTCGATATTTTTTCGATATTATTTTCGATATTTTTTGGATTAAAAATCGGGGTGGTTTTCATAAAACAACGTAAAACAAAAATAATAATATTTTTTCGATATTTTTTCGATATTTTTTCGATATTTTTTCGATATTTTTTCGATATATATTTTTTTCGCAAATATTTTAATATGTAACTAAATTTTTGTATATTTCAGAGATCTTTCCGAGAATCGCATCACAACACTATCCAACATGACGTTTAAAGGACTCTCCACACTTCTAGTGCTGTAAGTAACACTTCATCCCTCAATATTGAAACGATTTTTTTCTATTAAAAAGAGCAGGAATCACAAAGGGTTATAGAACCTCGCAGACTTGGACACATGAAAAGACTGCAAACGAATCCCTATTAAGAATTTAATTATGCGCCGCTTCAACGCGAGCGATAATCGCCAGTTTGTGCAGCTATGCTGGAACTTCCACCCTCTTGAGAATCGTGTCAAAATCCTATTCACCCCTCATCCTCTTCATTTGAGCGCGTTGATTAAACAGTGTTAATTGGATTTTATCATGTTGTGATGCAAAATATACAAAAAAAATATCTATAAAAATATATTATATAAATATATATATATATATAAAATCCAATATATATTTATATATCCAATATCCAATATATTTTATATATATATATAATATTTATTTCTGCAGAAAATTGAATCACAATCATTTGCGACAAATACATGTGAATGCATTCGAGTGGATGCCAAATTTAACCTCACTGTGAGTAATAATCCAATTATATAGTATAGTATATAATAAAGATTTAATATTTATAAAAATATATTTAAGGGATTTAAAAAACAATGAGTATATTTTTGTCTCGCCTGATATGTTTGAACCTTTGGAGCAGTTACATCACTTGTAAGTAGCAAATAGCTCGTTTTCTTTTACAATATTGTACTATATTTTTTCAAATAGATATTTCGATACTTTTGAAATGTGTGCCAAAGCACCTTTGGTAAAAGTCTGTGAACCTAAGGGAGATGGTATTTCATCCAAGGAACACCTGCTGGACAGTATTATTCTGCGCGCTAGGTAAATATAATATACAGGGTGAGGCAAAAGTCCAAAAGTACCCAAACATCTAAAAAAACATCGAAACATGAAAAAAACAAGTTAATCAAATATTTAATGAAATACAATAAATATATGTTTAATATACAGGGTGCTACCTTTTAAAACGTTAAGATATCAATCCAAACACCCTGTATATTTATCATATATTTAGGTCAGCTTTATTTTAGCTGTTGTAGAATTTTAGGTGATTTGGTACTTTTGGCTCACCCTGTATAATTGAATAGCTCATAAATGTATAGCTCAACTTACAGCGTATGGATAATGGCTCTCATTGGATTCATCGGCAATTCTATAGTCCTTCTCGGCAGACAGTTCGTCACTCGACACTCCAATGTGATCGATTCGCTGCATATAAAAAATCTGGCTATATCTGACATTTTGATGTCCCTGTATCTTTTTGCTATCGCCGCCGTCGATGAATACTATCGCGGGGAATATCTTAGCAATGAGTTTCGCTGGCGACATAGCAGCTGGTGTACATTGAGTGGTAAGTATAGCATTCCAAAATATAGCAATATATATAAGATATATCAAACATATACAGTGTGTTATGTATACTTTTAAAATATACTGTATAGTATATTTTAGGGATTTTACAAAATATAGCTTTTTCAGGATTCCTAAACACGTTAAGTTGCGAATCAAGCGTATTGATTCTGAGCCTAGTCACGTGGGATCGCTATGTGTCAGTGACACGCCCCTTTCCACGCAACCAACTTAGCTTTAAACTGGTCACACTGAGATTGATCACCCTGTGGATTATAGCAATTGCCATTGCTTTACTGCCAGTGTTGCAAAGTACCAAGGGATACTTTGGTTATGAGTTTTACAACTCCAATGGTGTGTGTCTACCCTTATATTTGCACAATCCGTATGGAAAAGTAAGCAAAGTGCGACTAGCGCCATCTGTTGGCGACTTGCACAACTTTCAAGTGCAGAAAACTGTAATGACTGTTGTGACTGTTGCAGGGTTGGCAATATTCCGTCGCCATGTTTGTTTTCATCAACCTAACGGCGCTGGCGTTCATCTGCTACGCGTATCTGCGCATGATCCAAGCGATACGTGTATCGACAGTTGCCTGCCGCTCAACGCAACAGACGCAGGACCGCGATAGAGTGGCCCAACACCTTGGCATCATTGTGTTTACGGATTGCCTATGCTGGGTGCCGGTGATCACTATCAAAATGGCCACTTTAGCAGGTCCGTACTGTTTTTATTTGCGAAAATTTTAATTTTATAAAATTTATTTTTTGCACAGGACTGGACTTAAATCAAACATATCGTAATTTCGTCTATGCCTTTCTTGCCATTTACGTAATGCCCATTAATTCGGCGCTGAATCCGATCCTGTACACGTTTGCGACGCCATTGTTCAAGAAGCAGCTCCGCAAGATGGCGCAGGTGTGCTGTTCGAGGCGCAAACGACCCGATGGCCAATCTGGGTATGATACGGCGATGAGTTTGAGTCTTGGTATGTTCGGTTCGAACGGCAGAAGAGTACTTACATACAGGGTGAGTAAAAACATATATATAAAAAAAAAATCGATATTATTTCGATATTTTTTTGATATTATTTTCGATATTTTTTTGATTAATAAATAATCGGAGTGGTTTTCATAAAACAACGTAAAACAAAAATAGTAATATTTTTTCGATATTATTTCGATATTATTTCAATATCTTTTAGATATTTTTTGGATTAATAAAAATCGGGGTGGTTTTTATAAAACAACGTAAAACAAAAATAGTAATATTTTTTTCGATATTTTTTCGATATTTTTTCGATATTTTTTCGATATTTTTTCGATATTTTTTCAAAAAAAATATATTAAAAAAATAAAATAAAAGTTAAAATTTATTATTTTAGAGCACTCAGACAAGTCACACTGGAAGTAAAAATAGCTGGCGAAAACAACCCCAAGCCGTATGACACACGGCGGCGTTCGACGAGAGAGAGAGCACTGAATTATGAATAGGATGAATCTAGGTTAAAAACGTCCAAGGCAAGTCAATTTCTTTGCAGTT
The DNA here is from genome assembly GCA_030264215.1 of Geostiba sp. GC000077. Classification (NCBI taxonomy): domain Eukaryota; kingdom Metazoa; phylum Arthropoda; class Insecta; order Coleoptera; family Staphylinidae; genus Geostiba; species Geostiba sp. GC000077. Next base: position 3,223 of record JARJDQ010024366.1, read on the forward strand.
ACTTTTTGAGATAAAAATCTGAAGTTGAGTAATAGCTGTTACTCACCACTCACGTGAGTAATCAATAATAAATAAATGGAAGTAAACGTCAATCATGCAACGAATTTATTGTTAAATGTAAACACTAGTGAATGTACATCAATGTTAGCTGTGAATGTAAAATGTTAAATGTGAACACTCTGTATATATAATATTTGTATCCCCCTATAGAAAAAAAGTTCATAAATGTGAGTTTACCTATATGATATTTGTGATGTATGATTTCAAAATAATAAATGTTATTTAATGAATAATGAATACTAGTGATTAATGAACTTATTACACACTCATCACCTATTTATTGTATATGTATATTTCTCCAACAATATAAGTAAAATAAATAAACATTTTAACAATTTTTACATTAATCGCCGTTTGTGACCTTTGACTGAGTAATGTCCATTATACACTCTTATTGCTATGTTATGCTTAATTTTGATTTTATGAATATACAGCAGTATGCAAAATGTATACATCTACTTTGGAGTTTAAATTCGATATTTGATATTGAATTCTTTTAATGTAAATAATATTTTTGACATTTAGCATTTGACAGTTTGACACGTGATTTTTGTTTTGACCTTGAACGTGGATAAAGGTCAACATTTTTAGTAGCCATAGAAATCATCATCCTCTTCATCGCCACTCTCATCGTTGCCTGGTTCGCCCAATGCATTTACAAACTCTACAAACACACCAGTGCTTAATGATCAGTGATTAATGATCAGTGAGGAATGAGCAGTGAGTAATGAGCATTATTCACTTGCTCATTAAAACTCACCGTAAAAGTCAATTCGGCCATCACCATCAACATCAACTTCTTTGATCATATCCTCAACTTAAAATAAAATTATACAGTGTATTTAGTTAATTTTTTTTTAAAATAAATTGTTACTTACTTTCTTCTTCAAGCAAATCTTCCCCAAGGCATTGCAGCACAGCCCTTAAATCCGAAGCGGTGATATACCCTCGATTGTGTTTGTCAAACACCCTAAAAGCATCCCTTAGTTCTTTGTCCTCCTGCTCTCGTGAATACACTTCGGTATCGGCGCCAGCACCTGCTGAGAATGCAATATCGACGAATTCCTCAAACGAAACATTTCCATCCCCTAAAAGTACAAATATGAAATCAACCCTTTTTGAACACATTGTATATTTGCGATAAATTTGTACCATCAGCATCGACTTCCTGCAGCATCTGCTGCAGCTCCTCGGTGCGTGCGAACTGCCCCAAGGAGCGCATCACCCTCCCAAGCTCCTCCTTGGTGATGCTCCCATCGCCATCTTTGTCGAAGAGTCGGAACGCCTCGCGGAACTCCTTCATCTGGCGCTTGGAGACATTCGGGCGGTTGGATGGGGCTTTCTTTGCTTTAGGGGTGGTGCACCCCACATCCACGTCCACGCTTCGCACCACTTCGACGTCGATAGTTTCGGCAGCCACAGGTCGAGTCTAGAGAAAAATTCAAATATTAAGATAGACATATCAAATATACCCACCCCTATATTGATTATTAATTTCTTATATTGCAATGTTGACAAACCATGAGATCCTTGATCTGGTTGACGAACGGCGACTGATGCAGGAAATTATTCACGGCCGAGAAGAGCTTGTTGTCCATTGTGTGAGCTTTTTTTGGCACAGGGGTTGTTTTTATTTTACTAACTTTACTATATTTACAAAAATATGTTCATCTATGGTGATGTCCATGGATCGACTGAAAGACAAGTCTGATTGTGTTACATGGGGTAGGGGTGGGGAGTGGGGGTGGCAACGTCGTCATGACGACCCTAGCGCCAGTTTACGCTCGGGGGTCGAAGTGGAAGCAACGCGAAGGAATAGGAATCTACCCACGCTGTTTTGGACAAAATCAATACTTGCAGTATTACTACCAACAATCAATTTTGTACTATACCGTGTTCAAGGTTTAAAAGTGAACATAGGAAGTATGTTTTAACCTTCTGTTAATCATGTGAATTAATATCATTCATATTTTTGATCATTTCTGGATATGACTGGATTTGTCTAAAATATCTCTAATGAACTACTCCAAACAGATACTTCAACTTTGATACCCCAAAGATACCCCAAAGAGATACCTTTACTTAATCTAATCTACTATTGCCTTCAACCTTGAAGGAAGATAAGTGTTCGACCTGATTAGCTATCGATAATAATCTTGGCACATCCAACACTTCAAATCTCGTCTATATAAGGACCAACATCTCTCCACGTTGAAGGTTGATCGCACCTCTACTCCAGGTAGAATATACCCTAAGACTGAAGATGGTCTCAAAATTACTATTCGGTACATGCGTGGCACTGTACCTTGGTGTTCTGGGAGTGGTCCAGGGAGACATCAAATTCCGCCATCATGGACCTCCACCACTTTCAGCCCATCACGTCTATGGAAACTCTCAGTGGGACTGGATCGATCAAAGAGTAGATAACTTCAATAACGCAGATAACAGAACCTGGTGGATGGTAAGTTGTTTCTATAGACTTAGTTCAGGTCGGGAGGAACATTATCCAATTTTGGGTTTGGGTTTCGGTTTGGGTTTGGATTTTAGAGATATATCAGTTTGGCAGACTTCTATCAACCTGGTGGTCCGATGATCATCTATCTTGGAGGTGAATGGTCCATCTCGGAAGGGTACCTTGAAAATGGTCTGATTGCAGACATTGGAAGACAACACCACGGTTACATGTTCTATACAGAGCACCGATACTATGGAGACTCACAACCTGTCGAGTAAGAAACGATCGTAACCTCGTAAGACCTTTCTAATCCCGATAATATCATCAGTGATTGGTCCTCGGAAAACATGGCATACCTCTCAGTGGATCAAGCTCTGGCTGACGTAGCTTACTTCATCGAACAGATGAAGATACTCCTTCCAACTCTAAAAGACTCCAAGGTGGTTGTTTGGGGCATGTCCTATTCAGCTGAGATGGCCACCTGGATGCGCCTCAAGTACCCACATCTTGTGGACGCTGCATGGGCTTCAAGTGCCCCGCTCGTCGCACAGGTTGACTTCCCGGAATACTACGAGGTTATTGGGAAGGGGATCAGAGATACCTCCGAAGAGTGCTATATGTTGATCGACTCTGCCTCGAAGCAGATGTTTGATAACATGCAGACTGAGGCAGGCAGGGCTTTAATCTCCGAGCACTTTAATACCTGCACCGAACTCCAGGAGACCTTCCCGTATGACCAGCACTTTTGGAACACGTATACTGAGATCTTCGCTGGTCAGGTGCAGTATGCCTGGCCGGGGAGCATCGAGATCATGTGTGACAAGTTGATCAATTCGTCCGGAAGCAATGACATGGAGAAAATGGGATCCTTCGTGAGGGACTATTATGGTGGTTGCCTTGGGGACTATGATGAATTCCTCCAGTACTATGGTTCTAGCAATATTACCAATGGAGTCTGTAAGTCCCAACATCACATGTTCTCAACCCCAATCTAAGTTTGAATCTTTTCGGTAGATCGCCAGTGGTACTATCAAATCTGCACAGAGTTCGCTTACCTGCAAACGACCACATCACCAAATCAACCCTTTGTGCACAATTCAGTGACTCCCAAGTACTTCCTCAGAGTTTGTGAGGATCTTTTTGGGCCGAATTTTCCTCCGAGTTATAATTTGAGCACTATGGAGGAGTTTGTCGCCAGGACCAATAGGATGTATGGGGGTCGTAATAAGGCTCTGACCAAAGTGGTTTCTATCCATGGTAGTGTTGATCCGTGGCATCCCCCAGGGATTCTGGAGAGTTTACATGACCTGGCACCAGCAATGTTGGTGGAGGGTAATGCTCATTGCCAGGATGGCGGGTCGATTCTTCCAACGGACAGTGAACAGATGCAGAAGGCAAAGCAGCTTGTGATTGATTCTATTGCAAAATGGATTCAATAACTTATAAGACGGATTTTGAGACATTTATGGTGTTTCTTTGTTTGGAAGTTGTTTTGTTGAAAGTTGAGAAATACAAACTAATACAATGGTGATCTTATTATCTTATCATGACATGCACCCAATCTAATCTAATTTCGATATCTAATCTTGCATGACTACCCGATTTCCTACACCAACACAGATACTACAAAGTTGTTGTATGCGGCATAGCTGAGTAAGACAGCTATGATGGCCACTTGGATGCGACTCAAGTACCCTCACCTAGTAGACGCTGCTTGGGCTTCAAGTGCACCACTAGTAGCCTAGGTTGACTTCCCAGAATACTTGGAGGTTGTTGGGAAGGCGATCAGAAAGACCTCCGAGGATTGCTATAACATGATCAACTCTGCCTCGAATCAGATGATTGCCCACATTCATTTCAAAATATTCATTTCATTCCTGGAACTGATACATGAACAGATAATTTGTACTTTATATTTAGGAAATGACACATCTTCAATCTAATCTTATTTTTCTATCCGATTATCAACTACATCATAGAAACAATTATTAATTCAAAAAGACTGTCGTTCATTCGTTGCTTAACGAAGTTAGAGCTAAGGATGGTATCACAATTCGGTATATTGCTAACACTGTGCCTTGGTACCTTTGGTGTCCTGGGGAACATCAAATTGCGTCATCTTGCACCATATCCACTACTAACATTCAATGACGTCTATGGAAACTCCGTGTGGGGTTATATCTTCCAAAAAGTTGATAACTTCAATAAGGCGGATGAGAGAACATGGGAGATGGTAAGTCTTCTTTAAAGACATGTTTCAAAGACACATCCTACCTTAAGGTTTGGGTTTTGGGTTTAGAGATATATCAGTTTGGCAGACTTCTATCAAGCTGGTGGTCCAATGATCATCTATCTTGGAGGTGAATGGGAAATCTCGGAGGGGATCCTTGAAACCGGTCTGATTGCAGACATTGGAAGACAACACAACGGTTACATGTTCTATACAGAGCACCGATACTTTGGAGACTCACAACCGCTCAAGTAAGAACACACCACTTTAGTCTTAACACCTTATAATCCATTTTAAATATATTCAGTGATTGGTCCACGGAGAGCCTGAAATACCTCACAGTGGGCCAAGCCCTTGCTGACGTAGCTTACTTCATCGAACACATAAAGACACGTATTCCAACTCTAAAAGACTCCAAGGTTGTAGTATGCGGCACGTCCTACTCAGCTACGTTGGCCACCTGGATGCGCCTCAAGTACCCTCACCTTGTAGACGCTGCTTGGGCTTCAAGTGCCCCACTAGTCGCCCAGGTTGACTACCCGGAATACTACGAAGTTATTGGGAAGGCGATCAGGAAGACCTCCGAGGAATGCTATTTCTTGATCAACTCGGCCTCGGATCAGATCATTGCCCACATGCAGACTGAGTGGGGAAGGTCCCTACTCTCCGATAGCTTTTATACATGTAGCGAGCTCAAGGGGTATTTCCCATATGACCAGTTCTTTTGGGACAAATATACTGATTACATCGCTGGACTGGTGCAGATTTCCACACCGCAGGACGTCGAGTACATGTGCGAAGAGTTGATGAACTCGCCGGGAGACAACGCCATGGAGAAAATTGGCTTCTACTTGAGTAGCAAAAATGATGGTGATTGTCTTTGGGACTACGATGACTACATCGAGGTCTTAGCTTCTACATACATCACAAATACACCCAATCGTCAGTGGTACTATCTAATCTGCACCGAGTTCTTTCATCTACAAACTACCACATCACCAAATCAACCCTTCGGGAATTATACACTGACTCCGAGGTACTTCCGCAGACTTTGTGAGGATCTTTTCGGGCTTAAGTTTGCTTCAAGTTATTATGATGTCAATATGGAGGAGTTTGCAGCCAGGACCAATCGGATGTACGGTGGTCGTAATAATGCTTTGACTAAAGTGGTTTCTATCCATGGGAGTCTTGATCCGTGGCATCCCACAGGGATTTTGGAGAGTTTACATGACTTGGCACCTGCAATGTTGGTGGAGGGTTATGCGCATTGTCAGGATACCGATTCCATTAGACCAAGTGACAGTGAACAGATGCAGAAGGCAAAGCAGCTGGTGCTTCATTCTATTGCAAAATGGATTCAATAACTATGGAAATATAGAACCATGATAACTATTGATATCAATTTTGCAGGGAATTTCTAACATTTTCAACTGACACGGAATGGCTATCACAATCATTGCGAAAACTAAACACAATAAAGATGCAAAAGATTCAGCTTAAAAGTATATTTTAAAGTCTTGCAAAAAGGTTACGACTAGCTATAAACACATTGTACAATTATAAACTTAATCGTAATCGAGAGAGAAAGAAAGTGCTCAAACAAACGAGAATAAAATAAAATAAACGAGTGAAAACAACTTAAAGTGCAAAGCAAAACATATTACAAAGAAATAGTATGGCATATCGGATTCACAATGATCATGAAAATGATACAAACAATGTACAACTTTATACAAATATAAGAGCAATAAAGAAGAGCAAAAGAACAAAACATATAATAGTAAAAGTTAAAACCATCAAACTGAAAAAAACGGAAAAGCTGAAGTTATTATCTGTCTTTCAAAATGTTTCATCAATGTTTCATTAACATTACATTTAAAATTCAACTATACAGTTTGCGTATGTATTTATATTCATAACGGTCACAATACTGTCAAATGTCCAACACATGTGTAAATAATGTAATCGTATGGCACTTTATGGAATGGTATCATCTATCTTCTCTAACTGGTATAGGTATAGGTATAGTTTCATCGTATAATAATCTATCAATATTCGAAACGTCTATAAATATGCAAGTGTGCGGAAAATGCCTTTTATTCTTGCGCTTGTAATTAGTATTGGTTTAAGGCACCCTAGCACTAGTACTGAGTGTTTCAAGCAAATGCAACTTTTCAATAATTCAAAACTCATCAGTTTTCAAATCATCCAAAAGTATCATTTGTGTCTTTTACGATTCGTAATGATATTCACAAGGTATACAATAATACGTATCAGTCATATTCATATATACTATGCAATATACTATGTATATAAATTCTACAAAACACTACAATGCTCTCTGCGTTTATATATAAATATTTTATAATCTCAATTGAACAATGCTCCTCTATCTCACATCATCTTTACTTTAATAATTTAATAATGCTTCGTAATTAATGTCCTCTATATGTTTTATTTTTTTGTTAGGTATACTTCAGACAAATAAATAATGTACAAACTAGGACCTAGGCTAATATCGAAAGAATGAAAGTCAAACTTTGAAGGAAAAAAAACAACAAAAAAAACACCCTGTGTTACAATTGTACAGCTAACTAACTAAAATAATAATATAAGATAATACAATTGATAGTACGTTAATTTTGAATTTAGTGAAATTAAAATTTCATGTTTTAAACGATTAAATCATAGTTTTAGTTTTTGTACGATTCATTTTCGACATGACTTTGTGTTGATATATATATTTTTTGAATATATATATATATATGATATATTACTTTCCTAATTACTCGTAATTACTACCACTTCTAGTCTTTTATAACTTGCTGTATTATTATATAGTTATATACAAAGTGTTACACGTGTTTACAACTATGAGGTATACTATGCCTCTTCATCATATTTAGTATCGATTTTAAATCAATCAATTGACTCGTAAATGTTTAGCTGTTTAGCTAGAGCTAAATTATGCGCCACCCTCTATTTCGTATTCCCTATTCCTAAATTTTCAATTTGAATATCACTCGTTTCTCATATCTATCGTATATGTATATGATTTCTATGTATGTACAAAAAGTCTTCCGATACTATTCAATAAGTTAGATATTAGATTATGTTATCGTCCTGAATCGATGGTGGCGACGGATGCGTTTGGGGTTCTTATCCTTCCATGTGTCGATATTTGTGGGCAGACATTTGCGCTAGACCCAACACTGCGTACTGACATTGTAGGCAGTGATAGTGGGTTTGCTTACCGCTGTGCTGGCACGTGGTGGATCTGCACTGCTGTGAGGGCGTGAACTTTTCAAAGCCCGCTGCTTGGATCGAATCAAGTTTCTGGTGTTGTCGTCGATGGGCTACCACTTTGTTGGTGTCCGTGCAGACGAAGTCGCATTTTAGACAGTGGAAGTGCGATGCTTTATTTTGGGTGGATCCTGTAACAATGACCATGTCAGAAGTTAGCTAAATGTGGTAAAATTGGTCAGAATCCGTTGTAAACCCAGACATTTTTGATTTTTTTGGGAATATTTATGTTTGACGTTAATATTTTATAGCTTCTCGTTGGCCAAATTTATTGGGCAATGTCTTAACTTGAAGCTGATTAAACAGGCTTTTATTTGGTACTAAATTCTAAAGGATATCTTTATTGGTGTAGTTGCACCTTAGATAAAAGTAAAGAAATAATGGCGTTTTTGATTTTTAGTGATATTTTTACTTTGGGCCTAGTTTTGAATATGCCCCTGTAGATCAAAATAAATGCGCGATATCTTGACCTGAAGCTGATTAAACAGGCTTTTATTTGGTACTAAATTCAAAAGGATATCTTTATTGGTGTAGTTGCACCTTAGATAAAAGTAAAGAAATAATGGCGTTTTTGATTTTTAGTGATATTTTTATTTTGGGCCTAGTTTTGAAGATGTCCCTGTATACCAAAATAAATGCGCGATATCTTTACCTGAAGCTAATTAAACAGGCTTTCATTTGGTACTAAAGCCAAAAGGATATCTTTATTTGTGTAGTTATACCTTAGATAAAAGTAAAGAAATTATGTCGTTTTTGATTTTTAGTGATATTTTTAATTTGGGCCTAGTTTTGAAGATGTCCCTATAGACCAAAATAAATGAGCGATTTCTTGACCTGAAGCTGATTAAACGGGCTTTCATTTGGTAGTAAAGCCAAAATGATATTTTTATTGGTGTAGTTGTACCTTAGATGAAACTAAATAAATTATGTTTTTGATTTTTAGTGATATATATATGGTTTGAGCTCCGTTTTGAAGAAGACCCTGTAGATCAAAATAAATTATCAACATCTTGACCAGAAGCTAATTAAATAGGCTTTCGTTTGGCAATAACGGCAAAAAGATATCTCAATTGGTGTAGTTGTACCTTAGATAAAACTAAAGAAATTATGGTGTTTCTTTAATTTTTTGGGATATTTTTAGTTTGGACCTAGTTTTGAAAATGTCCCTATAGATCAAAATAAATGTACGATATCTTGACCTGAAGCTGATTAAACAGGCTTTCATTCGGTACTAAAGCCTAAAGGATATCTTAATTGGTGTAGTTGTACCTTATACAAAACTAAATAAATGTTGGTGTTATTTGAATTTTCGGGTAATTATTTAATTTCGGGCCTAGTTTTGAAGATGTCCCTATAAATCAATATAAATGACCAATATCTAGACCTGAAGCTGTTTAAGCAGGCTTTCTTTTGATACTGAAGTCACATCGATATCATAATTTGTCTAGTTGTACTTGAGATAAAACTAAGAAATTATGGTGTTCAAAAAAAAAATTTTTGTGATATTCCTAGTTTAGACCTTGTTTTGAAGATGTCCCCGTAGATCAAAATATATGAGTAATACCTTGACCGGAAGCTGATGAAACAGGCTTTCATTTGGTGCTAATTTCAAAATCACATTGTAATTGGGTTAGATATACCCAAGACTAAAAGTTCAGGAATAAAAAATATATAAGTGGTCGTAGAAGTTCCAAATAATTTTTAAACCATCCCCAAACATAATCAAGAGTCATCCTTTATATCATTTTAAAGAGAATTTATTTCCCTATCAATTGATATACGTCTTGAAGATATCCTCCCGTTACTTATGAAGTTATGAAGAAAGATAGTTACCTAAGTGTGCTGTATATGCGCAGTCGGACCTTCCACAGCTGACATTCGCCCTGTACTGCTGAAAATCCCCACCCATGAGGGTATCCAGCCGTTCGTGCCGGGCGGTATGCTGCACAAACCGAGTCTTATCACAAAAGCTGTACCCGCAGTCCATGCGCTGGCAGTGGAAGTGGGTCTGATGCTCCCTATACCCGCAGTGCTGGTACTGACAGTCTTCGTTGAACCGGAACCTCAGATACCCTTCCGGCACTGGTTCATCCTTCAGTATCCGCATCGACGATTGAATCCGCGCCTTCTTCGCCTCCGGGGACATATCCTGGGCACCCTCCAGCGCACGCTTGTTCAAATTCGCCGCCATTGCAGCCAACGGACTCATGTTATCACCATACAGAGGGTTCTGCATCATGGCCTGATGTTGGAACATCAACTGTTGCGAAGATATCGCCGCAGCAGCTGCGTAGGACTGCGGAAGGAACTGTTGCTGTTGCATGAGGGCAAATTGAAGATTAGCGGGGAAGTTTCCAAAATGTTGGTAGGCTTCGAACTGCTGCTGGAGGTAAGCTCCATTTGCAGCTGTGGGTTCTTCTTTGATAGGTATTGCAGGGTTCTGAAGGCTTTGCAGTGGAGCCACCTGTATTTTGGGACTCTTGGTGCCAGTATTCAGGAGTGGTGGTGGTGGGGATGGCGTCATATTGCGATTGTTGTTGTCCTCTGGAGGTGGAAGGTGGAAGGTCTGACCAGAGAGAACCCCTGTCGAATGCTTGGCCACGTGAACCACGAGGCGATCAATTTCCGAAAAGGCCTGGTTACAAGCGTTGCAGTGGTAGTGAAACTTGCGTTTGAGTTTACAAAATGGCCGCGAACAACTCTGCTCCGGACCGTACAAAGTATTACTACCAGAAATATCATTGGAATCTGCAAACAATTCAAAATATCAGTCTTTCCCATAGTCATGAAAAGTAAGATGTAATGGCGTTAGTTTTTGTTAGGTTATGTTAGGTTATGTATTAACATGCAATAATTTTAAGCAGTTTAGTTTTTAGACGAAAGGTGTGCGAGTGCCATGTGAACGGCCGCCATTTTGAAGGTGGACGCCATTGTTACCTGTGCTCTTGCTAGCGTCGGGTGATTTGCGCTCGTGCACGGTGGCGGGCGCAGGCTGTGCAACGCTCGACAGAGGATAGAAAGTCCCCGAAGCTTTCACCACTAGAAAACAACCCTCAAAGGTAACACAAACCACAAACGCACAAAACACCTAACCTAACATAACCAATCAGAGTGAGAACACGTGAGGTCCGCTTACCGGAAACTTTGGTGTCAATGACCTTGTCGCGTTCCTCCCTGATGGCTGCGAGAGGTTCCTCTGGTTGCTGTTCGTTCTTAAACTGCTGCTTCAGGGAGGCTTCCTGCTGCTGGAGGTCCCAGGGTTGATGCACGAGTGTGTGGAGAGCTAGAGTGCTGTATTTCACAAACGAGTAGTTACAGTCCCCGCGGGTGCAGTGGAAATGTCGCTCCAACTTGTGCTGGCAGCTCCCTAATCGGCAGTCCATGCCCTTCTCGAAGAACTCGTACCCATCGAGGAGGTCCGCATTGTCGTGGAAGTCCTTGCTGTGCGCCACCAAGGTGTCCTCTTTGTCGGTGACGTACATGCAGCGGTTCTGCACGCAGTGGTAGTGCAGCACACCCATGAAGGGACACATCGCATCCGGGCACTTGGAGTTCTCCGAGAAGATATCGAACCCTCTCATTGGTTGCACCGCATGGTCGCTGCTGTGGATGTAGCTGGGCTTGGGACTCTGGGACCGCTCGTCGGAGGAGTCCTCCTTGAGCGGATTCGATGCGGGCGTGGAGGTGGAGGAGGGCTTCGGGAGTTTGAAGCTGGTGAAGATCGCCTGCGGCGAGTCCATGAGGTGTTGCCCACCGCCACCTCCTCCCCCCTGGTAGTCGTTGTTCCACACCTCGATGACGCGATTTTTGGGTGGGCGGCCGCGTTTCCGCGCGAACATGCCGTCGATGGAGGTGGTGAGGTGCGTCATGGTGAGTGGATCTTTGGTCAGGCTGAGCTTCTTGGAGTACTCGTGCATCTTGTAGTGCTCCAGGCGGCGAAAGGTCTTGTCTTGCGGAAGGATCACCTCTCGGCAGGGCTCCCACGTGCAGTGGTAGTGCTTGTCTTTGGCGTTGTACGGGCAGGTAGTAGGGTCTTCGCAGGCGAGCGTGAAGTACATCTCGGTGACTTGCTCCTGCTGATCGTGTTGGCGTGCATGCTCACGAGCTGCTTCCTTTGAGCTTCAAATAGAGATATGACAGGGTTATCATAGGGCAACCAGAATTATCTATGGTTTATTTTGTAGGTAATTTAATGGGGAATACTAATAGTAATAGTACAGTACTGTGATATCAAGGGTTCAAAGGTTATAGATCAAAATATAGGAAAAAACATTGAGCCAAAGGTGACATAACCAACAATATCATCAAAAATTAAGGGGTCCCCATAATTGAAAATAGTTGAACTAAACATTATTCAAAAGCCCATTTAATAAGCTATCTTTTCAAGGTAATTTCAAAAATGTAGCTCAGATAGTTCAGAAGTACCTCAATTGTGAAGTTCTCAATTTGAAAATCTTACTACTTCTTTCAATTCCAACTCAAAATATTAAGCGTCCCCAATGTAACATGTCCATGGTACTGTACACCATTCCAAAGGCAATTTAATAAGCTATCCGAAAACTACCATCCCGGAATTTTACTACCACTGGGTGAATAGGTACAGAAGAAAACATTCAAACTTACCTGAACGTCATCTCGCATAATTCCGCATTGCAGTGGTAATGTTCCGTATTAACATATTCACAGCCGCAATTTTCATTTCCACTATACAGCTGACAATATTTCCTCCAAATCTCCTCCGAATTCGTTGCCCAGTTAAGGCTAGCCTCATCAAAACTGCTCTCCGCCGCTGTAAGGTCCATCGCACTACTGTTGTCTTCATCATAAGAAATCGGAGAGTTCCTCTCACTCAACGACTCTGAGGTATTGGAACCCATGCCCATTCCCATAGCGAACGCACTCATATTCGCCATATCCAACTCACTCGGAAAGCTACTGCTGCTACCATCCGCCAAGCTCTTCATCATGCTCTGCGCCAACTTGTACTTCCGATAGGCCAACTCGGAATCCTTCCGTTCATGCTTCCTCTTGTGCGAGAATAACTGCCCCGAACTATGCAGCACGTAATTACACTGCGGTCGGATGCAGTGGATGTGGTTGCACACCTTGGAGAACCTGCAGCTCTCGTAGGGGCACGCCTCGTTCTTCATAAACTTCTTGAAGCCGTCCCGACTCAGCTGCTCGTCCTTGATGTGGTACGTTTTGTGCTTCTCCATGTCGCTCTTGTTCTTGAAGGTGTACCTGCAGTTGGACCGCATGCAGTGGAAGTGAGTGGTCCGCTGGCCGAAGAACGCGCAGTAAGTGGCTCCACATTCTTCGGTCGCCCGAAAGCGTTGGAAACCCTCCTGGATGATCGCCGAATCCTTGCGATGGTAGTTGGCGTGCATCTGGACATCCGAGGTGGAGATGTACACCTTGTCACATCCCTCTTTAATGCAGTGATAGTGGGTTTGCTTTCTGTTGTGCGTACAACAGTTGCCATAACGATCCGAGCAATCATCCAAGGGGGAGTATCGCATGAAGCCATGCTGGAGTGACTCGTCTCGCTTCTTATGCCACTTGAAGTGACGGATCATCTCCTCCTTCTTCAGGAAGACCCTGGAGTTACAGTCCAAACAGTGGAAGTGCTCGCGGTAGTTCAGCTCCTTACAGTACGGACTACCGCATTCTAGGGACGAGGAGAACTTCTTCACGTACTTGGAGTAGTCGATTACGGGTTGGGACTTTGTCAGCAGAGCTTGGGTATCTCGATGGGCATTGAAGGTCTGCGCCATGATTGCTGAAAAGAAAAAGAAAACCTGTTCAGTACAGACCTAAGAATGTTGATGAAACATTGAGGTGTGATAATAGACGACCGCAATGTTGGATTTTATCCGGTCCACTGTAATTGGATAGGGAATTTCATTCTGTACCTATTTCAGTAGGAAAAAATGAATGAAACCCTTTGTAATTAGGATTTGGACAACGTGGACGTGGAAAACTCATCGGTTTCTTTAATAAAAATGTTGAAGCTAACATTTTGGCAGCTTGTAAAAACCGTTAGAAATGTCCGATTTAAACGGGCCACACCTCATGATAAGCAGAATTTAATCATGTATTATGTCCACTAATTAGGCAATTTGTAACCCATTAATTCCGAGAATATACCAGGTATTGTTAAACATTACAAAAGCATTCAGTATAATTTTGAAGTATGTTACATTATTGACTTCAATTATTAAGGGGTCTCCAAAGTCCAAGCACATCATACAGCACATCATTTTAAAGCGCATTTAATTAGCTATGTTTTGATGAAAAATTCAATAAATTACTCGTATTAAATTAGAAGCAACACCCAAAAATATCTCATATTTGCACATGCCGCTTGAAGTTTCTTTGAGTTTGGTGCCAAATTTCGCCAATTCTTCAGTTGTTCACACCTTCCAAACCTCAACCACATTAAACCCTATTAATTAAGTTACCAATCACTGTGATTTTAATTAGATTTCACCCAATGGTATCGCCACAACGACGATAAATTCAAAAGAAAAAAAAAGCATATTGTTCGAACGATAACAGTCGACCCCCTTTTTGGATTTTATCAGCTCGACTGTCATTGGATAGGGAATTTTATTCTGAATCTACTGCAGTTAGAAAATTTGAAGGAAACCCTTTTTAATTAGGTTTTGGAAGACGTTGACTTAGAAAACTCATAGGTTTTTTCTAAATAAAGTTATTGAAGCTATCACTTTGGCAGCTTGTAAAAGCCGTTAGAAACGTCGGATTTAAACGGGCCACACCTCATGATACGCAGAATTTAATCCTGCATTATGTCTACTAATTCTGGAATTTGGGTCTCATTAATTTCGAGAATATACCAGGTTCTGTTAAACGTTACAAAGTCAATCTGTATAATTTTCAAGTATGTTACATCTTCAACTTCAATTATTAAGGGGTCCCCAAAATCCAAATACATCAAACAGCACCTCATTTTAAAGCCCATTTAATTAGCTATGTTTTGGAGTAAAATTCAATAAATTATTCTTAATAAATTAGAAGCAACACCCAAAAATATCTCAAATTTGCACATGCCGCTTGAAGTTTCTTTGAGTTTGGTGCCAAATTTCGCCAATTCTTCAGCTGTTCACACCTTCCAAACCTCAACCACTTAAAACCCAATTAATTAAGTTACCAATCAGTCGATTTTAATAAGAATTCACCCAATGGTTTCGTCACAGCGACGACAAACATAAAAAATGGCGTAAAAATAAATGTTAAAATATGCCATGATGCGGCAAGTGCTTGCAAATTCGTCGAATGCACGTCAAATAATTTACGCGGCACGCTCAGAGCGTTTGGCGGCAGGCTGAGGAAAACGCACGCGTTCGCGGAAAATCAGGTAACGACCACGTCAAATCGGTAACGAAACGCCGTCATCACGAGCCGCCAAATGCATAACAATAAGTGCGTGCGCTGGGTTGGGTTTCTTTGAAAAGGGATCGGCAGGAATATTCGTAATGTCCCTAATAGAAAACCCTTTGATGCCATCCGATATGGCGGCGGCGCCGAACACAAAAGGCGTGCGCGCGCGCGCGCAAGAACAAAACAATGCCCATCCAGTTGTGTTTTTGCGTAAAAAAAAAAGCCAAGCGAGCTTATTTATTCGTATACATTCGTAGGACTAGGTATTTATATATAGGGGATATTTTAATAGGATTTCTTCAAAGCTGTTTGGTCTGCGCGAAGAAAATTGACGGACTTGCGGCGTGCGCAGAGAAATAAAGTGGGCAATAAATGAATTCAGCATAAAAACCATTAAAAAGCGACGCGACACACCGGTGACATTTTTTTCCTGTATTCATTTTTATTGTTGCACTTTTACGACACACTTTTATTCCTGCCCCAAAGACTCAATATTCAAACATTAAAACATTAACACATTAAAAATCGTAATGAAATATAAAAGAAATTAATCGCATCGTAAAGATAGAAAACACATATTTTCATCCGGTATTACCTATCTATGTTGCTGGTCGTAAACTTAGTGAAAACGTAGTCAAAAAATATTTTTTAGTCAAAGTGTCGCCATCTGTCGTCGCAGCATCAAACTAAGGTTGTTTGGTGTCGCGTTAGTCGCGTTAGTCTTTTGTTTTGAAGTCGCCATGTTTGATTTTCGCGATTTCGAGTGTTTTTAGGTGTGTTTTCGCTTGATTTGCGCGCATCAAGGTCAAGGATTTGCGCGACACGCCTTCCCGCGCGACGACCGCCCCCACTTTATCCGCCGCCGAACGTACGACGATGATTTAATCCGAAAATGCCAGGCATGCCAGCAGATGTTTGACGCACTTGAAATTGTACTCGAAAAATGGCCCGAAATTAATTTCGAGACTTCCAACAACGCAACGGTTGCCCAGGCACACGTGAACAAACAAAGAAGCACGACTCTGAGGGGTTGCTGGTGCTACTGGTTGATAATCTCTCTTTTTTCGACGCTATATTTATATTTTATCGTTTGTGCATCTCACGAACGAGTTTTTTCACTATTATGATTATTCCGTGCGCAAGGAATAGGGAAGCACGCCCCCGAGTGTGCGCCCCTATAAAATCGCCACGCGGATGGGTGCCGATTGAAGGGGGTGAATTCAACAAATTTTAAATCTCTATTTTCAGTCGCCGTGTTCAGTGTAAAAGGGTAGCAATCTCATTACAGGGCGCAACAAAAGATGCAAAATGCAATTTTTAAAACATGTGTGGACTTTTCCAAGCCGAAGGGGTGAATGGGGTGGGATTTCAATTGGGCATTTTTTAAATTTTTTATTCCTTGAAAAGTAGGATGCAACTTTTTTGTTTGACAGCAGTTTTGCAGCGCCTGGATGGCGCACAATGGGGTCGAATGTCGAAAAATCCCCAAACACGTGTCCACCGAAAATTTAATCCTGTATTGCGAGCGGTGCGGGGTGCGTTTTAAGCCGTTTGTGAAAAGACGTTTTTCAAACTGGATTTCGAACAATCGGCGAACGGCGCGGACTCTTTAAAGGGTTGCAACTTTTTGTTGGCAGGAGATATTTAAATTCTAAAAGGTAGGTATAACAAGAGAATTTAATTTTGCACCACGTGGTGAAACTTACACACTATAAGATTACATCCAGGGTAGGATTTAATATAAAAAGTAGATGGATGTTGGATTTTATGATTTACATGAAGTGGTGTACTTTAAAACGTTATAACTTCTTTCAGGGTCGGTATTTTAACACCTTGTAAAAAACGTATAGGGTAATTTTTAACTGACTACAAGGTCTCTAAATTTGGGGCATTTCTATCGAAGCATTTCAAAATGGCGTTGAGTTTTTTACATCATATTTTTTGCCAATATGTTTATGTAGACAATACCTCAACTTTAGCATCCTGAAACTGCCCTTAAAACCAATGCTTCAAAATCGTGTTGAAAATATCTCTAGCTAAAATTTCATCATCTATAACCCCTAAAAAATTTGGAGAAATCCCTTAACAGGTTTCTATAGGGCAAGACATTTAAATAAATTGAATTTTTGTTCCAAAAATTTTTGTAAATTTTACATAAAATTTAACACCCTGAAACTGCCCTTAAAA
>JARJDQ010024375.1:0-16893 GCA_030264215.1 Geostiba sp. GC000077
CGGATTCTTGTTTCTAAAAATAATCCGCCTCCATCGCTGGGGTCCAGTTTATTGCCGTTTTCTCCCGAACGATGTTCCCAATGGAAATGCAGATGACGGAAAAACCCGTCAAAAAGTATGCTCTATCATTGTCGACGTTTTCAACCCTATGGCATTTGACGGTTCTGTACACTGGACGAAAAAGGTAAGTTTACAATGTTGAAAATTGGGATATTTCGGAAACGCGAAAAGCTATAGAGTTGAAAATTTCCCCAATGATAGAGTATACTTTTTGACGGATTTTTCCATCATCTGCGTTTCCCTCGGGAACATCGTTCGGGAGAAATTTCAAATCGCCCCTGTGGTTTGTGAGCAATCACCGAATCTGTTTTTCGAGTTTTTCTTTTCCTCCTCCGCGTAAACATACGCTTTCGCTTTCGGACTTGTTACATTTCCTTGGAAACATAGCAGTTTCATATGGTCAATGCATTGGCCTTATGTTGGAGGATAAATTAAAAGCACTGTATAATGCATAGGAGTGTCTTGATCTTTGTTGCTTCCCGCGTTGATATACCATGATGACAAATACGCAATTAATATGCGTAAGATAATCGTTTTCCTCGTGCGATGACGTTGCCGTTCGCCGACACCGTCGCGTGTCGTGCATCGCCTTAAGCGAAACTGAATAAATAAGCATAAGGCATGCTTTGTTTTGCCTCATCTGATCTTATGCGTGTTGTGGGCTTGTCCTGCGATGATTTTGTAAACATTAGACATTAGTCGGGTTGGGAGTAGATTACGAAATGTACCTACATTTTGGTACCGTGCGCTGGCGGCAATGACTGCTGACTATTTCTCTCTTCTGCGGCGAGGTGGAGTTTGCGTCTTTGGGTTGAGTTGTTCGCCGTCTATTGTCTGGTAAAGGCGGCGGAGGCCTCTCCACGGCACGTAGACTCGTTGCCTCTCGTGCATGCACATCGCGTACGCCACGACGCCGACGGTAGCCGCGCCGCGATTTGATGGTAAACCGCGCAATGTGGGGCTATGTGGTGAAACGAAAACGCTTCGCTGCAGCGCCGCGGAGGCGAAACGATTTCATTGTCTTGCGTGGAATGCATGAAAGAAGTTGCGTGTCGCGCCGGACGGGAAAAATGCTCGCGCGATAATAAAACCGTTCAATCTGCACAGAACGCTGCGAGTGATAACAGGGCGCGTAATTAGCCAACATGATACATATGATAACGGCTGATATTCAATATGTTCATCGTGATGGCTTATTCGATGTGGTGATAACGTGCGTACGGTTGTGTTTGGTGCCATTTTGATTGGATTACAGTGCGCGCAGATATTGAATTTTTTTTTGTGCGACGAGGCAATGTGGTCGTCGGGTGTGAGTGTAAAGACCTCGGTGTTTCCGAAGAGTGCGCCGTTTGCAAAGAATCCAAATTATCCGGCGCCGCATATCGTGCATCCGATTGCGAGATCTCCCTCGCAGACGAATTATCCATCGAATCGCACCAACTCCCTGTATCACAATAATGAACCGCATGGCAAGGGATTCCTTGGCGGTAACAAGCAGTGGAAACAGAGGCCAGCATCGTGGGCGGCGGCACCTCCGCAATACCATGGTGTAATCAACGCGTACGAGGACTACCATGGACACCCGCATTTGAATGGCAATACGAATGCAAATAATCGCGGCGTTTTAGATGTTGTAAGTTTTGCGCCGTGTGTCAGACTCTAATTATAGGCGATTATCATACGCACGCTCTTGTGAACTCGGATCACACTCAGTACCTGGAGATGAATTAATCAAACATGCTCGGGTATCCAGAGAGATAACACCAACAAAATGCTTGGGCTTGGGTGATAAGCCAATGTCATGTCGTTGCCGTGACTAACTAAACAATGATTTATTGGCAGGCTATTGTATTCCTTGACGAAAGTCGTAAATAACAAGGACTACAACTAGAATAAAATTGTATTCGTTTGTCAGTAGTAACACATCGAAATGGTAAAAATGGCGGCGCAAGCTCGAAATCTGCTTTCAAATTTTCAATGCTTGTTTTTGAACGTTGCGTCGGGTGTCGCGGAATGGTCGTCTCTGTGGAATCGTAATGAGGCTGAATTTTCCAGCAAACTTGTTTTCACGCGCTGTGATGTCAACGCAAACTCGTACACATTAACAATGCCATCCACTCGGCTAGAAAACTGCGTGCGACGCCGCGATGCGCCGAAACCGGAATAAGGCGTATGTCAAGTCGCTACATATTTGTCGACACATTTAAATTCATAGCGTACAGCCATACAGCGTATTCTCGGCCAGTGAGATTGGATTCTTCCGATGGTTGGCTGCGAGTTGCGACTTGCACGTTTTTCTTTTTTCGTTTACAGTAAAATGCGCCGACATGGCGTGCATTTTAAGTCTGAACAGTGAACATATTTAATGCTGCTTTGCAACATTCACTACATGTTGGCATGTCTCGTCGTGCGCGAGGGGGGCTTCCTAATGTCATTTTATATCCGGTACCAAGTTGCTATCCGCGTTCTCGCTTAATTGGATAATCAGCGCATGAATGGCATCAAATGCAAGGGCAATTTGTTATTACATACCCAGTATCTACACGAGGAACGTTTACCTTTTTAAAAATTGTTATTTGATTGATTGATGCTAATTTCCGGTTTATTTTCTCTGCGCTTTTCAGAAGGTCGATCCTGAGCTGATATTCACGAAGCAGGAGCGCATCGGTAAGGGCTCCTTCGGCGAGGTGTTCAAGGGCATCGATCGCCGTACGCAGCAGGTCGTCGCCATCAAGATTATCGACCTAGAAGAGGCCGAGGATGAGATCGAGGACATTCAGCAGGAGATTATGGTATTGTCGCAGTGCGACAGCCCGTTCGTCACCAAATACTTTGGCTCCTATTTAAAGGTATGACTATAAGCAAGAGTTTTAATCAACATTTCATTTGCATTGCGCACTGTTGATTTTAGCACTTTTTTTACTGCACCATTGTTCTGTTCTGAGATTATTATATAAAAATTTCGGAGTCGGGGGGTTTTGTTTAATTTATTTTTTCAATTAGAAAGTTAATTGCCTAATCGATTAATTAAAGCCTGCTGCGCGCGACTCACGAGTTGCAAACAATCGCTAACTGCCAAAACATCCAGCCATTCTTCAAAATGAAGAATCAACGTGAATAGCATTATTTCGGAATGTTGCGGCGCCGCTTTTAAATGTATCATAAATATGATTCGTGTTCAAAATGTTCAAATGAACGCTCGGCGAAGTGAATGATTAAACGCAAGACAATGTGGCAATTTAAAGCGGTTTCGTACATTTCTTTGCGGTTCCCGGCTGAAGACAGCCAGTCAAACAACAAGAGCTGGTTGGGAAACTTGCCGAATTCAATTCAAATTGCTACACGCTGTCAAACTTCTCTGTTTCACATCTCAATTTCTATAAAAATCAGGAAACTTTTAGAAGCATTTTTATGGAGCTGCTACATCGTAAAATAGTGCCGGAGAAGGAAATAGATATAAATCATGGCATTTGGTGTCTTTGGTGCAAGTCAACTTTTAGTGATCTCGAACAGTTTATGAAGCGCATGACAGTCGCGCGCGCGCCCACGCTCCCAGCTGCAATAATAACCAACACGCGCAATTACGTAAGATTAGTTGTTCTGCATTGTGAAATTCATGCAGTCGGCCCGGCGACGACGTCGTATGATCGCGCACATGAAAGTTTAAGGAGCGGGTGGGCTCGTCAGCCGTCACAGCGTGGTAATTTGCTGCAGACACGATTAGGATGCTAATATCTCATGCAGCACATGCATAATGCAATTACAATTTTCTTGTGCAATAGACTTGTTTAGTGGTATTTCGAAAAAAATGTAGTTTTCGTGAAAAGTTACACTTAGGAGATTTTTCCAACATTTTTTTGAAGCCTGCTAAGTGGTGAAAAAAAATTATGAAACATAATTTTTGGGTAAAAGGGGTCATAATTACATTTTCTTTGACTGCATCACAAATTTATTCGATTTTAAAATGTCACTGAACAAGTCTATTGCACGCCTTCAGAAATTAAGCAATACGTTCATTGACAGTTGCAAATGTGGCTAATATTGATGCCTTTCGCACAGGGCACGAAATTATGGATCATCATGGAGTATTTGGGCGGTGGTTCGGCGCTGGACCTCATGAAGGCTGGCAACTTCGAGGAGATGCACATCGCGGTGATTCTGCGCGAAGTGCTCAAGGGGCTTGACTATCTGCACACGGAGCGGAAGCTGCATCGGGACATCAAGGCGGCGAACGTGCTACTCAGCGAGATGGGCGACGTGAAGCTGGCGGACTTTGGCGTCGCTGGTCAGCTCACCAACACCACCAGCAAGCGGACGACGTTTGTCGGCACGCCGTTCTGGATGGCGCCTGAAGTTATTAAACAGTCTGCGTATGACTCGAAGGTTAGCGACGCAGTAGACTGAAATTAAGAAATGATGTAAACTTTGATTTGTTTGGCATTAGGCGGATATTTGGAGCTTGGGCATAACAGCCATCGAATTGGCGAAGGGCGAACCACCGAATTCGGAGTTGCATCCTATGCGGGTGCTCTTCCTTATCCCGAAGAACAATCCACCTCAGCTGAACGGCGACTTTACGAAGCACTTTAAGGACTTTGTCGAGGCGTGTCTCAACAAAGATCCACAGAACGTGAGTTTTCAGTTTTAAAACTTGGCAATTGATGTGTATTTATAATGGATTTATGTTGGCAGCGACCCACAGCCAAAGAATTGCTCAAATTTCCGTTCATACGGAAAGCCAAGAAGAACTCGTATCTGATGGACCTCATCGATCGGTACAAGAAGTATAAGGAGACGAAGAACGTTGATAGCGAAACCGAGTCAGAAAACTCAGATTCGTGAGTGGTTCATTGCATTAATCATTTTCTTCTATTGTTAATGTTTGTTTCTAAACTTTAGGGAGGAATCAAAGCATGATAATTATATGGACGATCCGGGCTGGATAATGACAGTCAAGGGAAATTCGAAGCCGATGCTAATGGAAGACCTGCCATCGCCCAATCACAAGGTCACTCAAAAGGTGCAAAACGGTTCTGGGCCTGCGCTTGCCAAGTCGCCGCCAAAAGATTCAAACCTGAACCATTATAGATCGGATAAACCAATTGTAATTAACTTTTAAATCATTTTTGAGGCCAGATTGTTATTTCTGGGATTGTTTTAGGGTTCACGTCCTTCATCAATGGTGCAAGCAACAGACGCGCGCAAAGACGATCACATCATGCATGTGGAGCGCGAGCGTGAACGCGAACGTGAACGCGAACGAGAGAGGGAGCGCGACCGTGAGCGGGAGAGGGAGCGCGATCGCGATGTGATTAAGAGCGATCGCGAAAAGAAGATCAAAGAGTTTGTTCCTCTGGACCATCGGGGAGCGGAGACCGACGAGAAGAAAGCGCATCGCAAGGCCGTTTCCCGCGAGCACTCTCATTCAAGCAAGAATGATTTGCGCTCGCCGTGTTTGTCTGGTGTTATATATCCGCTGATATCTGAGGTACGAATATTGAAATCTATTTAAAGAGCCGTTTTACATGGTACTATTACTTGAGCAATTTTTCGTTCAATTGTTCAAAAAATTGTACCGTGTAAAGCGACGCGGAGGCTAACTATATACAGGGTGTCTCAATTTGGGTAGTCACTGCCGATATCTCGAAAACTAACAGGTGTACAGGGTTATTTTTCAGATGAAACTTGTTCAGAATTTATTGCCTAGTCAAAAAGATTACTGAAAATTTGCAATAAATTTAAGGGTTCTCGAGTTATATGTCAAAAACCATGACCATGTTTGACCATGGTCAATCTTAGAAGCTTAGAATTTAATGCAAATTTCCAGTAATCTTTTTTACTAGGCATTGAATAAATTCTGAACAAGTTTCATCCGTGACTACCCAAATTGAGATATGGATTCTTATCTATTGTTCCTTTCTCAGTTGCAAAGAAAATACGACGGGCGAAATCCTGACAGCGCTCACAAGTCGATCGACGCCATCGAAGAGCTGAAGAATGCCTTCGAGGTGGCGGAGCGCTCGAGTCCGGGAATCAGCGAGACGTTCATCTGCGAAATGGTACAAAAATTGATCCCGTCGGTGACAGACCAGCGGCTGCGGAATGTCATGGACAAGGTTACAAGGTAAAGGATTGATAACTTACACTGGCTTTCTTGAATTCTAATGTAACATAATTTTTATTGTTTCAGGCAATCATAGAAATCAACTCGTAGAGTGATATTAATTTAATTTAGCGGCGTACTGAGCCCGAGTATATTTTCTTCCGACGCGCGAGAGCAAACTTTTTGGTCGTCTTGGTGAGGAAGAAGATACAACAAAATCTGAAACAAAACAAAACGTTGATGTAGCTACTGCCGGCTACATTACTCATGACAATATCGTAACTAATTCTACACTCAGCATAAACAAAACATTACACTAACGATGTCATCGTTCAAGGATAAATGATCGATCGGGTGGTCGGCAACTAACTCATTGTCTGAGAAATTGAGAACAGCGCGTCGAGTGAATTCCAGCCATTACAAATTCACTCCAAACGCCACTCACACATACACAACACACACACACACCATATGCATACACACATACCGAACACTAGCGCAACATGCGATGATGTGAATGTTTAAAGGGTCTTCCTTGTATTTATTTTTATTTAAACGTTTAAATTATGAATATCTTGTGCTATCCTAGCATTTAACGAGGATGAGATGTCGAGCGTATTCCCTCTCCAAACAAACAGGACACTAACATTGAAACGAAACTAGCATATTCAGTTTAATTTCGATTTGGACAAGATCGCATCGTGCAGAAATTAGAACACTAGGTGGGATATAAAGCCACTATATACTGAATGTCGTGCGAAGTGAGGTCAGTTTGATGACTGGTTTATTGCAAATGTTACGTGTACACTCCACACTCTCACAGGCATATAATGGTTAACAGTTACACACAAAAATACACATACACATACACTTGGGAGTATCGTGTCGAATTGTTATGTATTTGCCAACGTCTTCGTCCAGCCGGCGAAGACGGCCACACTGTATATATGTACATGTAGATGATAAAGAATTATATATAATATTTTCTCTTGCAATGTATTTTTTTAGATATGTACATATAATATGAATTAATATTGTTTTCGTTTCGGACGGCAATTACATTTAAATTATGTTTCAACTGAATTAATCATGTCTGGACTTTATTTCGAGCGTGAGCGCAAACGACGAGATTGAGATATGGGAAGTAAAGCACCAGGCCATACATTCATAAATGTACAATGATATATTTCCTGTATGTAAAGTACTAATTTTAAATATCATATTTTGTTGATGATAAAAGATGATTGATTAAATCGTAAAAACTATACATGCAACTGAATATATGACATGTAATAGTATATTGAGCACCTAGGGCGGAGTACTTGCCGCCTGAGGTGCTGATGATATTTTTTTTGTTCACCTTTTATTAACTTCAATCACAATTTCTCGTTCTTTTATCAACTTTTAACTGAACAATCTGAAGGTTACACGTTACACACTTGCGAGTTGGCTCTCCGCGTTGTGTGAGTGCATTTTGCGTGATTGCTCTTTGTGCTTTCTTTTCATAAACAACGAGCGTACAAGCAGGTTACGATTGTTATGCCGATGCCGGGAAGCCGGCCAATGCCGGCCCTAGGACTTTCAAAAGTGCAATAAGCCCGCTACGATTAAAAGATCAATCTACCGCCCACAAAATCGTACCTTAAAGCGCGTTTAACATGCATGTGGACAAAAAATATAGTAAATAACTTCAACTGACGATCTTCGCCGTCACGAATTTAATTGGCCTTTCGTCGGCAAGCGGATCGTCGAATGCAAGCTTTATACAGTTGCAGGGCGGCAAAGCGGTCGTGGCGGGACTGACAGCGACAGGGCTTGGGCTAGGGCAATAGGGGCACGCTCGGGGCCTAGGGCGCGAAGACCGGGAATCGGAAAGTGCAAGTGTTGTCAGCTTATCTGCAGCTGGTTGGCAACTGGAGCTGGAGTACTGAGATCCTTGACGCCAACTTCTAAACACACGGCAAAGTGCAGAAAAGATTTAAGTAATGGATCTGCCGTCAGTTGAATTATTTGCAGATTCATCCGATGATGAGGAGCTTGTGCCGCTGTTTTTGCCGCCTTTACTAGGGCTACCATCAGTGTTTATGGAAAACGATGATAGTACGTACATATCAATTAATTATGAGAAATTCTATGCTAAATTCAATTAATTATAGTTACAGAAAATTTACTTGCAATCATACAACAGGATCAAATTGATGAAATAATTCATCAAGAACAAGAAGAGAAACATCGAGTTAAAATTAAAGTTGATGACTATATTGAAGGTGTTGTAAGCAATTACAATGACATTGATTTTATTATGCATTTTCGCCTTTCAAGGCGAGTGGTAGATGATCTTATTGGGCAATTTTCAAATTCACACATTTTTACATCTTTGGAAAGTATGTTGTGATATTACATTTATTTTATTTGTATTATTATAGTCTAGAATACTTAATTGATACATTTCAGATGTTAAGGGCAGGCAAAAATTAAATGCCCAAAAGCATGTCCTGTCCTTTCTGTGGTTTGTCGGACACCAGACTTCCTCCTACAGAGATGTAGCAGATCGATTTGGGATAACAATCAGTACATTATTTGATTTGATTAGTCGAGTTTCTGAATTTATTGTTGATCTTGGCCCACAAATGATTAGGTATCCGACAGAAGAGGAGAAAAGAGCAACAGCATATTTTTATGATCAGCAATTACCTGGAGTAATAGGTAAATCATTTTCTTTCTAGAATAAATAAATAAAGCGAGGGGGACCTTAATTCAGTTAAATTCATGTCTTTAGGTTCAATCGGTGGGTCGCATATCAGGATTGACAAGCCAAATGGAGATCCAGATTCTTACAAAAATAAGAAGAAGTATTATTCAATACAATTGCAAGGAACTGTTTCGCAAGACATGCATTTTATGGATGTTTTTATTGGCTATCCTGGCTCTGTTGATGTTGATGAAGTTTTTCAAAATTCGCCATTATTTGGAAACCTACATGAACTTTGTGGAGGTAAGAAGTTAATTAGTATAGTGCTCCAGTAATGGTTACATAGTATATTTTCTTTTCAGATGATTATATTATATTGGGCAGTAGTGAATATCCTTGTCTGAAGGAATTGATGGTTCCTTATGAAGACAATGGACACTTGACAAGGCACCAAATTGATTTCAACAGTCGCTTAAATTCATGTAGGGTTACTGTAAAGAACGCGTTTGGTTGCTTAAAGCAACGATTCAGGCAATTGCATCATTTGAAATTAAGAAACTTAGAACGTTTGGTACAAGTAGTATACTGTTGTATTGTATTGCACAATATGGCAAATGTGGAGGACCTTGATTTTCTTGAACCACCAGCAGACGACATTTACCACTATGAGCATTCAAATATACGAAATATTGAAAATGAAGATGCAATGGAAGTGATCCGTGAAAATGGGTTTCTTAAACGTAACGAGTTGTGCTCATTAATTAATTAGAAATTATATTATATTGTTAATTACATTCAAAATGATTGAGAAAAATATAAACAAAGATGTAATCAGTTCTTTTATTTGAAGAGTTGTTTTAAAATTTGGTTTCTGTCCTCCTTTAATTCATTGGATTTTTTCAATTGTTGCACAAGTTCCTCTTGTGCAATTCGTATCTTCCTATGCTCTTCTAACATCTCTTGCTGGATATTTAGTTTGCTGGTGCTATTCTCTAAAACTGCAGCAGTAAATTGTTCCATCATTTCATGGTATTTTCGTAAATTATCAGCAGTGGTTCCAGTAGAGCAATATCTTTTCTGTAATAGATCCTTCCTTCCTTGGTGTCTATTTGTTTCTTCACTTTGTCTTGCTAATGAACCTGTGCTACCCATCAATGCCACTGCGGGAAGATTCACCCTTCTTCCAAGGATTTCTGACAATTCCCTAATTTATTACAGGAACATTTAATATATTGTCTAAAGTTATTTTAAAACAACAATAATAAAGATATGAACTTACTTTTGATAAGGACAAGTGGCTCGTGCTCTACCAGTTTTTTTCTTAAACAGCATTCCTTTGTAAGCCCTTTCGAGGGACTTGAATTTGTTCTCCACTTGAAGACAACTAACTACACACCCTTCATTTCTCATAGCTCTTGAAATCTTTGCCCAAACAACCTTCTTTGTTTTTATTTTTCTTGATCTAAACTCTTCATGATATTGTTTATATTGGGTTAAAAATAATTTCGTACTGGAATCATCCCAAGAAAATGAAGTTTTGCGGTTTTGGGGTTCTTCAGTTTCAGCATCAGTTTCTTCAGTAAGTTCTTGCCTTTCTTGCCTCTCTTCATACTTTATGACTCCTTGAGCTTGATTCGCTGTGTCTTCTTGAAGTACAAACATTTTGCCATTTATTGAATACATTTTCTGATTATTCGTGAGTGCAGATAGTGCTGTATTAGTGCAGTCAGAGAACTGAGAGAACCAGGATTGTGAACGCAGCTGTGAACGTGTGAACTGTGAAGGTGTGAACTGTGAAACAGTGAAGCGTATGTGTATCAAATATATGTGTATGCGATTGCGAACTCTTGTGAACTGAAGTTATGAAATGGTTATGAACTGACAGCACTGGCAACTGGTTCTGGAACTTGGATCAGGAACTCAGCAACTGGTTCTTATTGCAATTTTATAAAACGAACACGAGGTTACACAGGGCTGTCGCTATATCATAATATGAAATGAGTTTATAAACTTTTTCGCTGTCGTTGCCGTAGCAACGTAGTTGACAGCAAATCTTTCGTAGTAGAAGCAGTTTCAGTGGTTGCAGTGGTAGTGGCAGTGACCGTCTCGAAATCATTACAAATACATTGAACCCGTTCAACCCTGTGGTTCAATCTCAAAATCGAGCTTTTTCAAAATTAAGGTATTTTGAGCGTTACAATCGGAGTAAAAAGTATCAGTTCTGATGATACATGTAGAAGCTTTAACCATTGCTTTTACTGTTGCACATAGTGCCTAAATGATTTGCTTACACTTGAAACGGGTGGAATATGTGAAAGTAATTGTGTACAATGTGTACATGGTCTAAATAATGTGTTAATAATATTTATATTCTGCCGGAGAGAATGGAATTTTGTCGTGGACAGTACACCCTTGACACTCACTAACACGAAAAAGAATTGTGTGTACAGATTTACCCACACAATCATCTTCCGAGCCGTGGTAACACTGCACTGCAGCTGCAACACAAACGTGAATAGGCGAGTGAGTGGCAGAACATGCACAGTGTTGCAGGGTCCCAAGTGGGATCCTCACCAGTTTCATGCGCGCCAAAAAAATGTAAGAAGTGTTAAAGTCATACAATTTCGATTGTTAACATTGCTTAAATTTATCGTTTCCCACAGCGCATACCAGAACAATGTCAAAAGCATTGTTACAAGGTTACAACCGGCCAGCTTACGCTAAACGCAGTATAGCTTGACAAATGTGAATAGTTGGCAATTACTTCAAAAGTATGAATGTTAAGAGGATGAATTTGAACAAGAAAGGTAGAAGGTAGAAGACATGTTTTGATCTTACCCTGCCCGGCAAACCAGGAAGTCGAGTTCAATTCTCGGATGCAGTAGGTGAATTTCTCGGCGAGTAGCTCCGTTTTTCATGAGAATATTTCTTATTACATGATACTTCAATTTATCCAGTGAGTACTATTCATCTAATATAAAATTCTACTTTCGTCATAAATAAAATGATTTATTTTCACCCCATCAAAATCTCACAAAGTCTGAGGAAATGTCGACTTTGCACGTTCGCGCTCGCCCGCTTGCTTAGGACACAATCACACAATCAACAGGTTGGCACATACTATAAAAAAAAACTAATTTAGTTAGGCATCTTACAATTCGTTTCGCGACTCGGCTGATATCCATCTGCGTTAAGTAAGTGTGTCGTGTGTTAAGGCAATTTGGTCACAAGTCACAACTTGCACGCGCGCAATGCAAACACCCTGTGTGTGTCTAAATTCTACAACTCGATAACTACATAACTAGCGCCGCTAACAGCTAATGACTAATCAAATATTACTCTATACATATAATATATTATAAATAATAACATTTTGTATAATATCGTTAATAGTTTATGTATGTTGTGTGTATCTGAGTTATGTAAATGAACAGCAATGTTTCGTTACATATACCAGAGCAGTGCTTCATAATGGAGGCGCATTCTGTTGTTTTGCACGAGTGAAGGATGCGGGTTGCTTACATGATAGACGGGTCGCCTGTTCGCATTACTTCAATAACAACTAAGGAGTGTATCATCATTACTAAGATTAAGTACGGAGTGCTTCTAGTTTCGAATTTGTCAAAAATTCCTTGGATTGCTCGTTTCCATATTTTCGGTAGCTTGCCTAATTGCCGGTATTAAAACTAACTAAGAAGAGGAAGGAGATGTGCAGACAGTTGCCTGCCGCCTCTGGTGCTTGTAGTACTCCACGTTCAGGTGAAGACCCAGACAAATGCGGATTCCATGCGTATTCTCACTAGGCGGTGAATCTGATACGGTTCTGATATAAAAGTGAGTGAGTGCCGTTGGGCCAAGACCGTCACTAGTCCGTAATCGATATCTGAGCAAAGCCGATCAGCGCTTTGTCATCAGCCAATTCACCGACCGCCGCTGAATCCTGGAAAAAAATCACAATAGGCAATTACTATAATCGTTTAAATTGTTACGACTCATTAATGTATTTTAAGCGTTTTAAATTCCTTCGATAGAATTTAATGAAATTTTGCAAATTTTGACGATCAGTTACCAGTGGAAACGTGACGACTTTCGTCGACTCTCGCGCCTCGATGAGCTTCTGAAGGTTGCTTGTGATGACAATGATGTCCTTGTTGTCCACCAAGCCGGCGCTCACCAACTCCGTTGCGATACCTTCGGACGAATCTTTACCAACGGCAAACTCGAACCGAATGTCGTTCAATTCTCTTTTGGCATTTCTACATATTTAAAAATGCAAATTCAGCAATTGAGTTGTAAATATAAATGTATATCAACTGTACCTCATTCTTAGAACTAAATTCACTGGCGGCGCATCACTTTCACTGCTATCCTCGTGCTCCGAGTCGCTGCCTTGTGATACGGCAATCGTATTCATCGGCCGCGAGTCCGGCACATCGCTGTCGCTGCCGCTGCCCGCCGAACCGCCATCCTCGTCCTCCGAGGACCATACCCACTCGCCGGTCTCCTTCCGATGTAGCCGACCACTCGCGCCCGGCTGTCGCTTGCTCGCCTTCTGCACGCGCGTCTCCAAACTAGGCCCAGCCGGCACCAGCGTCGTCTGCAGGAACTTCTTATCCTTCGACTTCTTGAAGAACGGATGCTTTAGCAGCTCAGCAGCCGTTGGTCGCTTGCTCGGCTCTTTCTGTAGGCAATCGACGATCATCTTGCGGAACGTTTTACCGTAGGCCTTGTATTGGTCCTTCTCCTCGGCGCCAGTGTCAAGATTGGGCGGGTCGTTCTGCAGCGTCAGCATGAGCACCTTCATCGGCGGGTATTTGTGATAGGGCGCCGTACCGGAGGCCATTTCGATGGCGGTGATTCCAAACGACCAGATGTCCGCCTTGAAATCGTAGCCGTGATCCTGCTCCATCACTTCGGGCGCCATCCAGCACGGCGTGCCGACGAACGTGTGGCGCACCTTCTGGCGGGACAGGTCGCGCCCGGTCGCTAGCCACGCCGACACGCCGAAATCCGCAATCTGCACAGTACCGTCTTCGCCAAGGAGAATATTTCCTGCTTTAATATCTCTGCAATTTATTAAGATGAAGATGGTAGTTTTTCACATTGGCTTTTCCATAGGGTTACTGTAGGCTACTTATTACACAACCATTACAAGCACTACAGGGTGAGTCTGTATTACTTAGCAATCAAAAACGATTGAAGCTATTTGAATTTCCCGGGTAATTTCTATGGTTACATCGGGTTACATTCTTGTCACTCTACATTGGAAATCTTATTTGCATCTTCGTTTCGGAAGTCAATATCACGGCGGGAAATTCAAATGGCTTCAATTGTTTTTGATGGCTCGGTAGTAAATTCAATTCAAGGTTTTCGAAAAGTAAAAGGCCGTGAGCGAATAAAATAGTCGTCATCAGTGGAAAGTAATGTGCCTAATAAGTTACATACAGTAAACTCCATTGTATATTGTATGAGTAAATTGAATTAGTTGATTTTAGTGAAAATATTCGAAACTTACCTGTGAATCTGTCCATTATTGTGAAAGTACTCTAAGCCCTTCAGTACCTCTCTTAGCACCGTTGCTATGGTGGGCTCATCAAACACGCCGTGCTTGCAGTTTTGCACGCGAATCTTATGCTTGATGATATCCAGCAAACTGCCGCCTTCCAGCAAACGTAGCACCAGCCACAGTTCTTCTTTCACTACAAAACTCGTGTAGTACGTTACGACGTTCTCGTGGAAACAGCTGGACATCGCCTGGATTTCCTTGAGCAGCTCATCCATGGAGGTGTTCCATTTCTCCAGGTTGATGCGCTTGATGGCGCACTTCTCGTTGCGCGGTTTGCAGAGCGCCTCGTGGACGACGGCAGTCGCGCCAACACCTAAAAGCATTCCATGCATCAGCAATCCACTGCATCTTCAAGAAGCAATGAAGCATAG
Organism: Geostiba sp. GC000077; assembly: GCA_030264215.1. NCBI lineage: Eukaryota > Metazoa > Arthropoda > Insecta > Coleoptera > Staphylinidae > Geostiba > Geostiba sp. GC000077. The sequence continues at coordinate 14,793 of JARJDQ010024375.1, forward strand.
CAAAATCAATTGATCTCAATCAATATGAGGTCAGCACTTTAATTACTGCGCCAAACATTGCATTGAAAACCACAAGATACAATTCAATCACATGCAGCAATAAAAACATTTCAATTAAAGCATTACTTGAGGCATTTGCAAGTGTTTACAATGAAGGAAATTTAAATTTAGGACTGTGACCAGCTTTCCAAACTTCTGCCATGGCCTGAATACGGCAAGTCTTGGGTTTTAAATAAACCGGCGTCAAAGAGGATGGAATCGTGTGGTAGCTGGAGTTTTGCCCACTTATCTGGAGTGCTCTTATTATCTAAAATTAGCGATAAAAGGTGGAAAACGAGGGGCGCACTTTGCTGTCTCCGCAGAGCATAACCTCCAAGAGACGGATGCGACTGTGGATGCATTTATTGGGGTTGAACAACGTTGACCACACTCGTATCATATATCAAATGAAACGTTATCATGCAGGGAGTAATATTGGCTTGTATACGCACCGATAACTTTGCCCAGTTCGTATTCATCCTTGGTGTTGCCCCAGGGCTGAGTCGTCTGCGACGTCGAAGCGGCCATCTTACGCGTCAAAATGCTGCCGATGTTGCCGATCGACTGCCGCGCGGCGCGAGCGCATCCGCTGAACGACAGATGGCCTCCGTTCCGGTGGTCGTCGCAGGAACCGATCGACTTCTGCCGGAAAACACCCGCGCTTCCGGGCGGGAACATGTCGTCCGAAATCTTTCTACAAATAATACATAAGTTGTGATTAATTAACACATAAATTACATTTCTTTACATTTTAAAGTAGCCAGTAGATATGCTATAAGTCTGCTATAAGTAATGGTGTAAATATGTTAGAAAACAAAATGTGTTTACATTTCAATTCAGTTTTAGGGTCGATTTACGTTAGGCTAGGCGATTATTCGACCTTTTATTTTTGAGAAAAATTTCTGAATCGGATGGCAGAATTTAGAATAAAAATTGCAAAAAAGTGGGAATAATCGCTTAATAATTAAACATTTTAATATTAAATGTATTTAATTATACAGGGTGTCCCCGAAATGCGTGACAATCTACACTTGGTGCGATTCTTTGGTCTATTCTTTGGTCTATAGACACGAGCAGCTTCTCTACACTCCCCCAAAATTAAAAACATGCATTCATTATTTGAAAACATTTTAATATCGCTTTAACTCTTTAATTGTCAGATATGTGGCAGTATTGGATGTTAATAATTTTCATAGTAACTGTAGTAAAAAAAGTGTACATTGATGTCATATCGATTTCTAGGCGATTATGCTTATCTTTAAAAAATACCATTGAACGGCAAAGAAAAATCTTTTTTATTATACAATTAATTACATAGGATGGTTACTTTTACAGTAAATTATTATATCTATTCCAAAAAAGGAATTAGAAATAAAGTTAAAAATGAAACTGAAACAATTTACCTATTTTTGTTCGCTTAATGTACTTCTTTTAAGGCCATATATACAACCTCTAGGTCTATGGACTTACGAAATACTTGACACACTTATGAAACATCCTGTACATATTCTGTAATAGCGAAATTCCTCTTGAAGATTTTATAGATGGCATTAAAAGAAGAATATTGAGCAAGTACTGACTTTTCATAAATTAAATCATGAGCAAACAATTTACTTTGTTGTAGATAATTGATGCAACAATCATGGAGGAGATATAAGCAGGAGATATAAACAAAAAGTAGGTGTTTGGTCAGACTAATTTCCACAATGATGTCGATTGCATTTTTAACTTCGTTGATAATACCTTTTTGACAATTGACATACTAAAAGTCTTTAAAAAATCAAAGCGTTTTTTGTTGTTGCACAAAGATTTAAATGGAGAAACACATTCATGACCCGGCGGAACATTTTCATTTTACGGACGTGTAACACGAATGTCCAATGGCGCGAATTTTGAAATCGTCAAAAACCCGTCCGTAAAATGAAAAGTTCGTGGAGGTGAAACTTTGTGCAAGAAGAAAACGCATTTAGCATGCTTCAACGAACTAAAAAAATTAAACCTCGTCTTCTTGGGAATTAGTCCAACCTAAAACCTTGCTCATGCACTACTCATCTAGTTATAA
>JARJDQ010024408.1:0-14772 GCA_030264215.1 Geostiba sp. GC000077
AATGACGTGCATAAAACGTTGTATGCCCCATGGACGCGCAAACGCCAGGAACCTCGGCGTCCGCTTCGTTCGAGTAGCTGCCGCGACTCTCACTTCGCGAATCTTCGCCTTGGTTCGTGGCTTGCGCGTCCGCGGACCATAAATAACATTTCAAGTAAGCATTAATAATAATAGATCGGACTACGACTCCACCAGATCTGCCATTGATCATGCCGTTCAGCTAAGAAATACCCAGCACATAATTTTTTCCCGGTTTGAAGGACCAACAATAACATCAACAATATCAATATTAAAAATACTAAATAAACGTTTTTTCCTGCGAAAGTCAATGCAAAATATTAAAAATTGCTGTACGATTACAACAAATTTTAATTTTTTTAATAATTTTAATTAGCATATTTTAAATATGATTCGAGAATTACAAAATCATCATGTTCTCTTGTTTACGACAGAAAATTTCAAAATCTATGTCTACACCTACACATTAATGAAAGGACGTTATTATTATAAAAAAAAATATATTTGACTTACACTTGTGTTTGGTGCTTTTCTGTTTGTTTAAGCTTTCAGTTTAAGTTTAAGCAAATAGAAAACACCTTGAAAGTTTGAAGCATGTCCAAGTTTTCACCTCATGACGTCATCGGTGCTTCGGTGCTTAAACCCTGAACTGTGGTCTGTGGTGTCCAAGACGTCCAAGTCAAGTTATAGTGCACATTCTACAACTTGCTACTTGGTACTTACTAAGTCACTAAGTGCTAAAACAAAACTTTTAGTCGCTGCTTTTTGATGTTTTATTTTTTTCGGCCGTTTTGAAGGCGGAAGGTTATAATAAGCATAAGCTCTTTGACGTGAAGTGTTTGTTTCACGTTTGTCTGCGCTCTGCGCACACACGCCAACATCGTGTTGTTGGCTGTGACTGCGTTTGTAAATAAATTATTCGCCATTTATTGGACTTTGTTTCCTATATGAATTGATGGCGTCGTGTTTGTGATATACAAAAATGTGTTTCCGAGGCCACAATACAGCTGATCGTGTGGCAGGAGTTATTGCCACCGATTTTTTGAGTGCCATGGTACCAAAAGTACGTTGAACAACATTCACTTCAATGACTTAATATTTTGCAACATTGGCAACATTGACTAATGTTTTGCTTTTTCTCATTTTCGACTTTAGTTTAGCGATATTTTTGTAGACAGCATACTGTTTCTTCTCACACAGAGCAATGGTGATTGTTGAACAATTATTTCGACTTTTTGTGCATCTACCAAAGAAAGATCTGTTTCATCGGCAGCAACTGGAAATTCTTTGCATCGTTCGGTCGACTCGTCGTTTTGCTTTATTTTGGTATTAGGTGCCTCCTCCGCTAAAGTAAAAATACCTTGTGAGTTATTGCAGGTCGCGTCGCCTTCTATTTGCTTTCAGCTTTGATTTTAATTGGAGATTCGATCCATCATTAAATTCAATATGATATGAACTGATGATGCGTACAGTGAACCTGTACATTTTTAATGATTTAATTTCGCTCAGGAAAGAATCATTTTACAGCCCTATTTTGCGGGCAGTAAATAAAAGTAGGTGGCGCTAGTGAATTATGCAACCAAATATACATTGCAGTTAGAAATCGATTTGTTCGCTAGCGCTACTAATGTTCGACTTAATGCGCATTAAGCGAATGATCAACTTGGTCGTTGAAATCGATTATTAATTATTTTTGCCTGCGAGAAGTCGACACGAAGTGAAATGAAATGAGTGAAAGTGCGAAGACGTTTTTATGAACTAGCAACTGCTGACGTACTGACGGCCAATATCAACTGCGCATGCGCCCAACGCACATTAACACATTATGTATACAAAATGTGAGCAGCTCGTGCTCTTCTTGTAATATGTATTCATATGTGGCGTTTGCGTATGTGAGGTGTATGAATGTAGAAAGTTTCACCGTTTCACGCATAACAATAAAAATTCACGACGCACAACTGCAGCAGCTGAAGTGATGTGAAGCGATGTGAGAAGTGAGTTTTGGTAAATGTTAAATGTTAATATTTTGTTTCATTTGTTTGTTCTGTTTACAAACTACAACGAGCGCCATACATATATTCATAAATTTTAATAAAAACAACTGTAAGGAGTAAGGACTAATTGAGCGGTTGTTAGCTGAGTAACTCATACGTTGCGATACGGCATTGTCTTATCTCTTCAGTCTGGATACTGGGTATACTGGGTATTTAGTTGTGGCTAGTGCGTTTGTGACGAACGACTGCCGTTATTAGTCGCAAGCGCTTGCAGGAAAAAGATTTAATCAGTTTAAACTTAGCCTACTTTAGCGCTTCCCACTTATTTTTAGTTGCGTTTGCGACGCAGGCGCACGCGCAGAAGTTGACGATTTAGAAAAGAAGCATTACCGGTGGCGCGGTGGCAATCACCGTTTCAAACAAAGTCGTTGCTCGTTGCTCGGCCCCAATCTACTATTAACAACACAAACATCCTGCGCATTGTGCTGCACGTTTGGCGATCTTTATTAAGAATATGAATGTTTTCAAGTTGTTGAAAATTGTAGTACTCGACACATTTTGCTTTAACTTGATGGCTTGGCTTTCGGTGCGTCTTGTGTTGATATTTTAATTCGCGACAAATTGATTTTTGGCGCTGCAAATCGCATGTTAACGGCGAAAGCGGCGCATTTGTTAAGAGTATCAAGCGTTTTCAAGATATGTCATGTGCCTTCTTTGTTGGCAGCGGACATTTTCAACTTTTCGTGCATCGTGCGTTCGCGTGCGTCATGCTTGGCACAAGTATACAACATTTTCTACATTATTTACAAATTCGCGATCACCTCAACCGCTCAACCTCAAGGATGATTCACGCCACATCCACACTTTGTGCGTTTTTATTTTTATGATTCACATGCAGGTTGGCTTTGGTCGTAAATGTTTTGAAAACAATAATCAAATATAATTTTAGTGTTTCATCCAATGTTTACTAGCTTGATTGTTGTGTAATTTTTCCCTGAACAGCGGTGTAGCAATTAATTATCGACTTATCGATGGAACGCACGGCCCGCAAGGCCGTAAAACGAAACCAAAAAGTGCGAATCCCATTGTCGTGTGGTTGGGGACGATAGGACGACAATAACAAGCGTATTTCGAGCGCAGTATGCACCGGCACGCGATATCTACCTTCGACGTTCGATGTCTATTTCGTCGCGCGTCCTTGGCGATGAATTGTTAATAGCTGCTTCGCCTACACTGCAGCACTGCGCCTGATTTGGTTTGCTCGCTGTTTGTTGCTCGCGTTTTATAATGGATGCGCTAATGGGCGGCCATTGTTGTGTGATTGCGCCTTGCAGGTCTGCAGCACATGTAACTTTAATGTATGCTTGGTTGCAGATGGCCGATCCGGATCCGGAGACGCTGCTCGAATGGTTGAGCAGTGGGCTGGGCGACGAGCGCGACATGCAGTTGATTGCGTTGGAGCAGCTCTGCATGCTGCTGCTGATGTCCGACAATGTGGATCGCTGCTTCGAAAGGTAATTATTGCATGAGGTGAGACCGGTGGGGCGAAACGCATGGTGTAATCGTTTGGTGTGTGTGTGGTTATGTTTAGCTGTCCACCTCGCACATTCCTGCCGGCGTTGTGCCGCATCTTCCTCGACGAGCAGGCACCGGAGAACGTGCTGGAGGTGACGGCGCGCGCCATCACCTACTACCTCGATGTCTCGGCCGAATGCACGCGCCGCATTGTGTCGATGGACGGCGCCGTGAAGGCAATCTGCAATCGACTCACCGTGTGCGAGTTGTCGTCGCGCACGAGCAAAGATCTCGCCGAGCAGTGCGTCAAAGTGCTGGAGTTGATCTGCACGCGGGAGGCGGGCGCCGTCTTCGAGGCGAACGGACTGAGCAATATACTGCCCTTCATCCGCGACAATGGCAATCGCGTGCACAAGGACACGCTGCACTCGGCGATGGCGGTGGTCTCGCGCCTCTGCACCAAGATGGAGCCGGCCGATGTGCAGCTGCCGTCGTGCGTGCAAGCGCTGAGCACACTGCTGCGGCATGAGGATGCGCTCGTCGCCGATGGGGCGTTGCGATGCTTCGCCTCGGTGGCGGATAGATTTACGCGACGCGGGGTTGATCCAGCTCCGTTGGCTCAACACGGTAAGCAGCGTAAAACACCAAATTTGTGTTCGAAAAACCTTAACTTTTAAATTTTTTGTTTGGTTTTGCAGGTCTAGTTAGTGAATTACTTCATAGATTATCAAATGCGGCTGGGCCGGCGCTTGCGACGGGTAGTCAGGGCACCCCCGGCAAGGCATCGGCCACCACCACCGCCCCAGCGCCCCCCATTCCGGATGCGAAAGCAACGGCTGCATCAGTTTCCACCATCATCAGCTTGCTCTCGACGTTGTGTCGCGGTTCGCCTACCATCACACATGATTTGCTACGGTCTGAGTTACCCGACGCGATTGAGAAATCCCTCAAGGGCGACGAACGCTGCGCACTGGATTCAATGCGGCTCGTCGATCTGCTTCTAGTCCTGCTCTTCGAGGGGCGCCGTGCGCTTGGCAAAGCGGGCCCTTCGAGCACCGGCCAGCTGATGCCGCGCATCCGCCGCATGGACTCGGCGGCCGAGAAGTCCCACCGCCAGCTGATTGACTGCATTCGCTCCAAGGATACGGACGCGCTCATCGAGGCCATCGAGAACGGCGGCGTCGAGGTGAACTTCATGGACGACGTGGGGCAAACGCTGCTCAACTGGGCGTCGGCGTTCGGCACGCAGGAGATGGTCGAGTATCTCTGCGAGAAGGGCGCGGACGTCAACAAGGGCCAGCGCAGCTCTTCGCTGCATTACGCTGCGTGTTTTGGCCGCCCGGCCATTGCCAAGGTGCTGCTGCGCTACGGCGCGAATCCAGATCTCAGAGACGAGGACGGCAAAACGCCGCTCGATAAGGCGCGCGAGCGCATCGACGAGGGGCATCGTGAAGTCGCCGCGATACTGCAGTCGCCCGGCGAGTGGATGATACCGCTGGATAAGGATAAGCAGCGCAAGGCGGATCAGGAGGGCGAGGACAGTGTGGAGCCGCGTGGGGATCCCGAAATGGCACCGGTGTACTTGAGCCGCCTGCTGCCGGTGTTTTGCTCCACGTTTCAGGCCACCATGCTGCCGTCGGTGCGGCGCGCTAGTCTCGGATTGATCAAGAAGATGATCCATTACATTCAGCCCTCGCTGTTGGAGGGTCTGTGCCATCCAGAGGCGAGCACGCAACACTTTGGCACGCAGCTGGTGGAGGTTATCGGCGTGGTGCTCGACAATGAGGTAAGCTGAAGCAAAACACTTGCCCAGTCGCTATTAACGGTGTGCCTATAGCTTCGGATTGAGAGTGCCAACCATAACTTGAGTCTAAACGCGCTGATGTTCCAGATTGCGTATAGCTGGCCGAGCATTCGATGCACCCCCTTGGGGGTGTTGGTGCAACACGTGCGAGCTTCTTTGGTTAATGACAAGCACATTATACAGTCACAATCCATGGTTAGTTGTTGTCCGGATCGCTTCGTCTATTAAACATGCCCATCTTAATTTTACAACGTGTTTTGAACTATTAAACTAACGATCCGCTTTGTTCTTGACGCCCCTCAAAAACCGTAACCACTTGCTCGCCAGGAATGTGTCTGTATAATATGTTTGGCGTAATTGTTCATCATTTCACAACATTTGCATCTCTTAAAAGTCAAAAGTGAACGAAATGTAAAGTGTAACCTCTCACAGTATAACAGAGGTTAAGCTTTACATTGTTCAATTGTTTCCATTTTCTGTCAAAATGGTGTCTTTACAGGAGGACGAGGATGGTCACCTAGTGGTGTTGGGCATTATTCAAGACCTTATGAACAAGGCACAGGACATCTTTTTGGATCATTTTGCCAGGCTGGGCATCTTCTCCAAGGTGCAGACGCTCGCCGGTTCGCCGGAGCCAACTGGCAGCTCGGAGGAAGCAGAACCAGTCTCTGAACAAGGTATCACTACAAATCTCACCTAAAACTCACCTAAAACAACACCTAATCTCCAATTTTCATCTTGCAGTGGAATCATTGGATGTTGTACAAGTGGATGACGCCAAGGAGGTGCTCGCCGGTAAGGCGTATAACTGGCGTGACTGGTGCATCTGCCGCGGGCGCGATTGCCTCTACATCTGGTCGGATGCGGCCGCTTTGGAGCTGTCGAACGGCTCCAATGGCTGGTTCCGCTTTATCTTGGACGGGAAGTTGGCGACGATGTACTCTAGCGGCTCGCCGGAAGGTGGCGCTGATACTTCTGGTGAGTGTAGTTATCTAACTTGAGCTGTAGAAAGCATGACTGTCATTCTTCGAGACACGAATAAACTTAGTCACAAATCCGCCGACTCCATATAGAAAACATACTATAATAAGATCATGTTAGCGTTTGCTTTCTTATCTAATGTTGTTATATCACCCCCGTGCATGAAACGTATCTTTTTTGAGTCTTGGCCTTGTTCAGAGTTCCTGTTAATATTATTACAGAGTCCTGTAAGTAAAGTTGACGATACATTTTTTTTTTCGCCTAGGGCTAGTTCTGTTTTGCCTCCCTCCTTCACCCCTATCTCTTCTTCATCATTGTGTCGTAACACAAGTGATTGTCGTTTTTGTTTCTTTTGTTCCGATAGGCAAGGGTCGTGCGGCCGATTCCCACGCTACCGAAGGTAAGTGCTTTACATTCTTTTGTTTTTGATGTTGGTTTTTAGAGGCTTTGTCTCTCGGGAAGCTTACACTTATGATTTACGTTACATTTGAGTTATGAGTTTATCTCGATTTCGACTTTTATCATCAACGAGTGTCGATGCTTTTTGTTAGGTTAGTTTAATACAGCGACTTTTATTGTGTGTATAGAAAACCGCGGCGAGTTTCTGGAGAAATTGCAGCGCGCCAGGGCGGCGGTGAAGAATACGACCAACTCGCAGCCGATCCTTTCGAAGCCCGGCGCGACACGCCTCGTTGTGGGCAACTGGAGTCTCACGTCGCGCAAGGATGCAGAGCTGCACATTCACAACTCTGATGGGCAGCAGCAGGCGACCATCTTGCGCGAAGATCTGCCCGGCTTTATTTTCGAGTCGAATCGCGGCACGAAGCACTCGTTTACGGCGGAGACCAGCTTGGGTAGGTTTGCACTTGTCCGTAACGCTCGCACTAATTTCTTCTTCTCTTTGCGTTTCTTTTATGATTTGATTCCGTTTTGCTAACCATATTAATTAATGCCCACTTACTTACTTTACGTAAGTTTTGGTCACAGGTCCGGAGTTTGCTGCAGGCTGGGCGAGCAAGCGCGGCAAGCGGCTGCGCTCCAAGATGGAGGCCACCAAGCAGAAGGTGAAGAACCTGGCGCAGTCCCTCTACGACCAGTACTTCAAGGCGGCGCAGGCGCAACCTCGCGGCGTGGTCGCCAAGCTAGGCAACATCGTTGCGCACATTGAGCGCGCCTGCCAGAAGCAGTGCACGTATGGGAATAATCGCGACGGTGGCAATTCGTGGCGTGAAATCTTGCGCAACGCCCTCGATGAGCTGACGCAGATTCTTAAGGAGGATGGCGTGGTGAGCGCCTATGAGCTGCACAGTTCGGGTTTGGTCCAAGCGCTGCTCTCCCTGCTGTCGACCAGCTACTGGGACCAGGGACTGAAGTCGTCGAGGAGCAACAAGTACCAAAAGCAACGGGTGCAGGTGTTCAAGAAGTGCTTCGAGGAGCAAATCAATGAGGGTCAGAATTCGATCTTGATTCTCGTGCATAAGTTGATTTCGGTGTTGGAGAGCATTGAGAAGCTGCCGGTTTATTTGTATGACACGCCCGGGAGTGGCTATGGCTTGCAGATTTTGACGCGACGATTGCGTTTCCGATTGGAGAAGGCGCAGGGAGACAGCACGCTGATTGATCGTACCGGGCGTGGGTTGAAGATGGAGCCGCTGAGCACTGTGGCGCAACTGGAGCGCTACCTGCTGAAGATGGTCGCGAAGCAGTGGTACGATTTTGATCGCAGTACGTTCCAGTTCCTCAAGAAGGTCAAGGACCAGAAGTATCAGACTTTTAAGCACTCGCATGACTTTGACGAGAATGGTATTATTTTCTTCATCGGGACGAACGGGAGGACCAGCTCGGAGTGGGTGAATCCGGCGCAGTACGGTCTGGTGACGGTCGCAAGCTCCGATGGAAGGAATCTACCCTATGGCAGGGTGGAGGATATTCTCTCGCGGGACTCGTCGGCGCTGAATTGCCACACGAACGACGACAAAAAGTCTTGGTTCAGCATCGATTTGGGTTTGTACGTGATCCCCACCAGCTACACGATGCGCCATGCGCGTGGCTACGGGCGGTCGGCGCTCAGGAACTGGCTGTTCCAAATGTCCCGCGATGGCATCACCTGGACATCCCTGACGACACACACGGACGATACAATGCTGAACGAGCCTGGCTCCACGTGGACGTGGCCGATTACAGTACCGGCGGATGAGTATCAAGGATGGAGACACGTGCGTATTCAGCAGGCTGGGAAGAACGCCTCTGGACAGACACATTACCTCTCGTTGTCTGGTTTTGAAATCTACGGATTGGTGACGCAAGTATGCGAAGACCTTGGCAAAGCTGCCAAGGAGGCCGATGCGCATATGAAGAAACAACGCAAGATATTAAAAACTCAGATGCTGAAGCACATTACGGTTGGAGCGAGGGTTATACGCGGCATGGATTGGAAGTGGCGCGATCAAGACGGCACTCCGCAAGGGGAAGGCACCGTCACTGGGGAGATCCACAGCGGGTGGATTGACGTCACTTGGGACCATGGCGGGTCGAATTCGTATCGCATGGGCGCCGAGGGAAAATACGACCTGCGTCTCTCCAACACCTACGAGGCGGAGGTCCTTGCACAGAGCAAATTGCCAGCTGGCAAGAAGGACAAGGACAAACAAAGTGTGCTCACCAGCAGGAAGAGCAGCTCGACCCCGAGCCTCCCCGAAGCGACAGATGTCAAGTCAGTCGCTTCCACTGAGCAGGCTGCATCGGCAGATAATTTAGCAGCGAAGCAAGCAGCGGAGACGATAGCCGAGAGCGTCCTCTCTGTAGCGCGTGCTGAAGCTAAAGCCATCGTTTCCGTTACATCGGAGAGTCAGGCAGCTAGCAATGACTCGGAGCTATCTGTAGTTGTCCATCCACTTAGAGACCCCCACCATGACCTATCTGCAATCAATAATTCCGTATCCAGCGACTTGGCTACCATCGTTGAAAGTTTGGCGCTCTCCGATTCGAAGCCCAGCAATGTCCCGAAGAAGTTCCTCGAGGAGCAGGCGTGCAGTCAGAGCACCGAGAAGCCTAACTCTTCGAATCTGAACAAAGCGCGTTCGAAGACCAGCCAGGTGGTGGCTGCCACCGCGCAGAGCTTCGTTGAGGCCCTGGACAAGATCCGCGAGGGCACGGACATCTTTCGAAACAACACGAATAACTTTTTATCGGGCGAGCTGTTGAATTTGGGGGTTGGCACCGTGCAGAACCCAATTGGGAATCTTGCAGCGCAGAATCAAAATGTGGCGGGTGTGAAGATCGCCGTAGAGCAGGAGGGCACCAAGCGCAAGTCGGGTGAGGAAGCGTCCGAGGAGTCGTCGGTGACCAGCTCGAACAATGCGCGGAATTCCTCGAACTGTCCGATTGTGGTGACCAATCCGATGAGTGTGAGTGTCCCCAATTTGACGACCGACGCGGGTAATCAGATCGAACCGTCATCGACTGCGAGCTTGCTGGAGACCTTCGCAGCGCTGGCAAGGCGCCGGACTCTAGGCTCCGTTTCTACCACATCCAATTCAAATGCAAATCCGAACAACGCCGCTGGGATCACCACCAATGCGCAGAACAACGCCAACGCCAATATTTACCCGCGTGGGCCGAATTCGGTAACTAGTTTGGTGCGATTGGCGTTGTCCAGTAATTTCCCTGGTGGTCTATTGAGCACGGCGCAGAGCTATCCGAGCTTGTCGACTAGTAATAATCCGGCGCCGTGCGGCATTCCCACGACGACAGCCGCAGCGCAGGGTTTGAGCCAGGCGTTGACAATGAGCCTCACTTCAACGAGCAGTGACAGCGAGCAGGTGTCTCTGGAAGATTTCCTCGAGTCTTGTAAAGCCCCCACGTTATTGGCAGAGTTGGACGATGACGAAGACATGGCGGAGGATGACGAGAACGATGACGAAGAGAACGAAGACGATGCCGATTATGAAGAGGTGATGGTCTCGCGCAATTTGCTCGCGTTTATGGAGGAGGATGCTGGGTACGAAGCGCGGCCGAGCAAGCGTCGCTCCTGGGACGATGAGTTTGTGCTCAAGCGGCAGTTCTCCGCGCTGATTCCCGCCTTTGACCCACGGCCGGGCAGGACGAATGTCAATCAGACCACGGATTTGGAAGTGCCCGCACCGGGACAGGCAGAGAGCTGTTGCTCCACGGAGTTTGACCTGTTGCCGCAACCCAGGTTGCAGCTGGTGCTCCGAGGACCTAATCTACCAGGAATTCCCGACGTCGAAGTGGAGCTGAATGATTCGACGTGGACGATATTTAGGGCTGTGCAGGAGCTGGTGCAGCTCACTGAGCTGGGCTCGCGGCAGGAGAAGCTGCGCCGCATCTGGGAGCCCACCTATGTGATCGTGTACAAAGAGGTGAAGGAGGATGGCTCCGCGGAAGAGGATGGCCGCACCACGCCGGTGGTGACGCTGTATTCGCGCAGCGGCAGCAGCTCGGTGGCGGGCACCACTTTATCGCCCAGTACGCCCATCCCCGGCACACCGTCGGTGTCCAGCTGCACCGTGGAGGATGTGCTGCAACTGCTGCGCCATCTGTTCGTCATCACGACGTCAGATGACCACGCCACTCATCAATTCGACAAGGTGGAGATTCCCGCCGAGGAATTTAGCAGCAAGAAGATTACGAACAAGCTGCTGCAGCAGATCCAGGATCCGCTTGTGTTGTCCAGCGCGAGTCTGCCCGTGTGGTGTGAGGAGTTGAACCATTCGTGTCCGTTCCTGTTCCCGTTCGAGACGCGTCAGCTGTACTTCAATTGCACTGCGTTCGGTGCGTCGCGGAGCATCGTGTGGCTGCAGACGCAGCGCGATGTGACTATCGAGCGGCAGAGGGCGCCGGGTTTGTCACCGCGGCGCGACGATCCGCACGAGTTCCGCGTCGGGCGGCTGAAGCATGAGCGCGTTAAGGTGCCGCGCGGGGAATCGCTGCTGGAGTGGGGCATGCAAGTGATGAAGCTACACTGTGATCGTAAATCAATTCTGGAGGTGGAATTCCAAGGCGAGGAGGGCACCGGCTTGGGCCCGACGCTCGAATTCTACGCGCTGATTGCCGCCGAACTCCAGCGCCGTGATCTGCGCATGTGGATATGCGACGATGATCCCAGCGCGCAGGAAGTGAGTCTGGATTTGGGCGAGGGGGCGAAACCGCCCGGGTATTACGTGCAGCGCGTGGACGGGTTGTTCCCGGCGCCGTTGCCGCAATCGTCGGACGTCTGTGATAAAGCGGTGAAATACTTCTGGTTCCTCGGCGTGTTCCTCGCCAAGGTGCTGCAGGACAACCGGCTGGTGGATCTGCCACTCTCGCAGAGCTTCCTCAAGCTGATGTGCCACGGCGAGATTCAGAACACCGTCAACGAGCGCATCGGATTTCCCACGTATGCGAAGCGCCAGGTGGACGACGACATTATGACGTCGAGTCTCATCTCCGAGGAGAGCGAGAAGGAGCTGGAGCTGGACCCGCCGAAGATGACCTTCGAGGAAAAGCGCGCATGGTATGCGGCGATTTTGGGCCAGGAGGATTTGGCTAGCATCGATCCGATCCGCGCCAAGTTCCTCAAGCAGATTCAGGAGCTGATCAAGCAGAAGCAGCTGATTATGCAGGATCACACGCTGTCGGCGGAGGCGAGGGCGCATCAAATTCAGAACCTCTGCTTGAACCATCCGTCCGGGCCGGTGATGCTCGAGGATCTTGCGCTGACGTTCACGTACTCGCCCAGCTCCAGTGTGTTTGGCTTCTCGTCCGTGGACCTGGTGCAGAACGGCGCCGACATCGAGGTGAACATTGAGAACGTTGAGGAGTACGTGGACCTGACGCTCACGTTCTGCTTGGACAAGGGCATTAGTAGGCAGCTGGAGGCGTTCCACAAGGGCTTCAACATGGTGTTCCCGATGGAGAAGCTTTCGGCGTTCAGTCCCGATGAGATGCGCGTGATGCTGTGCGGTGATCAGAATCCGCAATGGTCGAGGGAGGATCTTCTCAACTATACCGAGCCCAAATTAGGGTACAACAAAGATAGGTACGTTCTATCAAAAAACAAAACTTCATCTTGTTACTGATAGGTGGCGCCATGTGAATGATTTCAGTCCTGGTTTCCTGCGCTTCGTCAACGTACTGCTGGACATGACGCCGGAGGAGCGCAAAGCGTTCCTACAGTTCACCACCGGCTGCAGCTCGCTGCCGCCGGGCGGACTCGCCAACCTCTATCCGCGCCTGACCGTCGTGCGGAAGGTGGACGCCGGCGCGGGCTCCTATCCATCAGTCAACACCTGCGTGCATTATCTGAAACTACCTGATTATCCCACCGAAGATATTTTAAGAGAAAGACTGCTTGCCGCCACGAAGGAAAAAGGTTTTCATTTGAATTAAACACATTTTAAAACAGAGAAGAAGGAAATTAACTAATAGCTGTAATAAAAAATAACCAACAAAGCAAAGGAGAAAACGAATCTAATAGTGAATACGATTTAAGTATTTTCATGTAACTTATATTACATACAATTACTATACATAATATATAAAAACATGATTGCAAAACAACAATTGTATCATAAGAAAGGCTCGTTGGTATTTTGTTTTGTATTTGGATTCAACGATTCAAACGCTCTGTAGATGCAAGTTGAAGCAAAATGAAATTGTGATTTGATTCACTATCTGATTCCTCCTCTGTAAGCTCTGTAAGCATAGTGTGTTGCAAAAGCAGTTGAAATCTAACCAAAACCATTCGATATGTATCTCTAGGCAAATTCAAAATGTATGTTGGCGTACATATCGATGATAATGATGCGTTTAAAACGGCTCGTCAATGATTTTCTTGCGGACATAACACGCACACACTGCATAGTCACGCCCAACGATTCGGTTATGTATGTTCTTTTTCAGTCGCAAATGAGTTTTCATTTATTATACATTTTAGGTGATTTCTTCAGTAACTTGTGATTGTTGTTAGCATATTTCCGAAATTATTACATTAATAAGTAGCGCAAACAAATTCTAATAATATACATTTAGGAGGCAGAGTGGTAGGATATTATATAAAATGTGCACGCGATGCGTGCGCAACATGCAACTTCTTTGGGGTGAATATTTTGTTCTCGTCGTTTATTTTTTGGGGATATTTTTTATGTTTAGAAACACTTTGTAATCACTTCGAATTCTGATGCTTTACTTATGATTAGTTGTATCTTGTACGATAAGTTATGATCAATATAACGTGAATATTATGAAATGAAGAATGAATAAAGATGAGCTCTAAAACATGCAAAATAAATATGGTATATGTATATATTTCATGTATGTACTTTGATGTTAAGATATACAATGTTATGATAATATATTTGCAAAAATTATTAGCGAGGCGCACTCTTAAGAAAGATTAAAAGTAACACTACAACCTTGTAACTGTAACTATATGCTTATCGAAAATGCGACCATGCGTCGTTTATAATAAGTAATGAAAATATAAAATTCATCGAAGACATGGTACTGTTTCCTTCTCCCAAATTACTCAAATGTTTGCTCTGAAATGCATTCCGGAATTAGTATAAGGGCCGCCTTCCACAATACATTTTCTTGCACAATTCCACGTACAATTTCTTGGTAACTATGGTAACAAACAATCGTTACCATGGTTTCAATTGTTGGTTACCATAGTTACAAAGAAATTGTACGTGAAATTGTGCAAGAAAATGTATCGTGTAAGACGGCTCTAAAGCTAAATATAGAAACAAATTCGAAATTTTTTAAAATGATTATAAGGCAGTTCCATTATCCTGAGGGAGTTGGGACCGGATTCATCTCGATGAGCGTCTTCTTGGCTATCTGAATCGATAAAGAAAGTTAAAAACGGATCTCGCGTTTGAGTTCTTTCTTTAAGAATCTGTGCGGACTCGGATAGGCAAGACGCTCTGGGTTAAACTCAACTTTGAAGTTTGGGCGATTTACTTTGCAAGCTGTGAGAGTGCTGCAGGAGGAGGCGTGTGAAGCGAAAGAAGAGTTGAAGGAGCTGCTGGTGGAAATAAGAGGAGAGACCAACTGAGAGGTCAGCGCGAGGAGTCAGATGAGGGAAAATTTGGAGGAATTAAGGATGCTAAGTGAGGAAATGAAGAAGAACAGAGAAATGGCAGCGGAAGATGTGAAGGAGAAAAGCGACGGTAAAGTGCAGGGTAAGGAGAACATAGAGGACAAGGTGGAGAACAAGTGGACTAGGAGGCTCAATGAAAGATTGGACGGCCTGGAAAAGGTGGAAGAATGTAGGTTAAGAGCCGATTTAGACGATAGAGATTCAAGGCTTGTTTCTGAGATACGGCATTGTCGCTTGAAATGAATGCAATGCTTTTTAAATGGTTGCGTTTACACGAGCCAGTTCCCTGTCTACGAAACAAGCGCGAAACGTTGAAAACATAGTACATTACATACTAAAAGTGGAAAACAGCAGTG
>JARJDQ010024409.1:0-10640 GCA_030264215.1 Geostiba sp. GC000077
ACACATTCATATTTTTTTCCTTTGGGAGGAGGGAATTGCTCAGCATTCGACCAACTTAATTCAACAAATCAAAACATAAAATAAATCATCTGAAACTTTTGCAATATAAATCCTACACAGGAAAAAATTAAAGAATAGTATATTGTGCGACAAGTAGGGAAAGCGGCACCACTACTAATGACTGAAGAGGTTTGTTGGGCGAGCCGGAGGCGAGTCAAACTAGCAAACAAGGATCAGTACAATGAGCCCAAGTGCGGAATAGCCCTTGGAGTCCGCAAAACTATACCCATCCACTTAGCAAAATGAGCAACTCACTTGCGCACCAGGTAGGATTCCAAAATCAAGTGGATCCAATACTGATTGAGACAGTCTAAAACGATAACTATACCCTATACCACAAAAATAGAAAAACTCCAAGGTAGAAACATGAGTGCGAAAGACCCGTATAGAAGGTAGGAGTAGAAAAAGCGTCGGGATCAATAAGAATGGCCCCCATCATTTTATTAGCAGCTAGCGCGTGTCGTGGGCGTAGAAATAGTATACGCTTGCGCTCGTGGTGCGCGTCGCCTAATCGACTGCGCGGATCGCGGAGTCGCGGACCGTCGACGAGTCAAACCTCTCCGCTCCATCCAGCGCGACGCACGCGAGCCGCGCGCACATCCTGGGGATTGAATGCACGGGCATACGCGAAAGGCCGGGGCGATATAGCACATAGCACACACATCGCGAACAACAAACACACCACCACACCACCACACACCACTCTCGCGGCCGTACGCGGTTGTCTCTTGCGCGTCGCGGTCGCGCGAAGAATCCCGACGTTTAGCCGCTTTTTAGTCACTCACTCAGTCCGCGTGCGACCGTTCGATCAGTCACACCGCTGAGCCACTGCGAGCGCACGCGACGCGATACGCACATGTTGCTCAGCCTACTCAGGCCGTGCAGGTAACCCGCCGAACGCAACGGCAATGCGGTGCGCTCCTCGTGTGTTCGCGCGTTGAAATCATCAATGAGATCGCCCCATGCTTTCGAGTGACAGTGCCGGAGCGTGTTCTCCAATAAAACTCTGTGCCTTAATATTTAATTCTTCTGAAATTCAATTGAATTATTTAATTTATTGTTGTGGTTGCAGTTTGTTGGGACATTTTACTTTGGATGTGGAACCAATTGTTCGTGAAGCAAATCCTCACGATTGTAATTGATTTGACACATGACTTGCAAAACGATTTCTGGAAAACTGTTACTACACTGTGAATTGTGCGTGGGTATGTGCTTTATTGCGCGATTGATTATTTGACTTCTTTCGGCAAGCACAAAGGATCTTTCGAGGAAAACTTGGAGCTTTACGTGCTTTACATTCCTTTGCCTGTGAATCTGTGAATCTGCAAAGGACACTGGATTTAGTGCCGTTTTAGTGTCCACCGGTGTGCAGGACAGTGCATGGAAGGACTTCTCTCGGCCTGCCGAGGGTTGGTGTACGTTTAAAACCGGGATATGGATACGGGGGCGTGCTGCATAGCCCCCTCGGCTCCACCGCACTCCGACGATCAAATCGTGCCGGCGCATCCAGGCGACTGCTGGAATCCACCGACGAGTCATTCGCAACCATTCTTGGACGCTTGGCTACAAATGCAGGTAAGTTATCCTTAAAAAATTACGTCGACATCTTCAAAACAATGTTTAAAAAAATCAAAAATAATAAAGAGCAAAGTATTTTTTCGTGCCGTTATCCTCTTGATAGAATGATTGGTCAAAAATGAGAATGAAAAGATGAAATGGAAATGATGGTGTCATTTTGAAAATTAACATCAATAAAATAACAGTCGATCCGAACACCATGCCATCGCCATGAAGAAGAAAGGCAATAATATGCATAATCACAATAATAGATTTCTTCATGCTCATCCCGCCGAGTGTGTTGCTGTGTGTTTCTGCATCTTCACAAGTTGGTATCCACCTTGTTCGCGCCGCAGTACAACCTGTCTACATCACCGATTCACCGTCTCCGACGGGCCCCGCAGCCTCCAATGCTCCGGGTGTTTGTTGGTGGCGCGTGGCGGATAAATGAGAGTCATTCGGTCGGGGCGTTCCGAATCAATTCCGAAAGCATTCATCCTAATCTGAACATCGGCTAAACGCACGCATTTATAACGAGAATCGGGGACCCCGCCATTTGTTGCTCCGAGTCATCGTGTGCGTTTGGCGTGTGTGCCTGTATTAAACAAAAAAAAAACGCATTAGCCATGTGTATTTGGATAATCGAACAAAATGAGTCCCGATCGAGAGGCGAATAAGTAATTATAGGCGAAGAATAGAAACGGATTCTCAGTTGGAGTTCGCTTTTCGACTTTCGGATTTGTCCGCCAGCCGCCACCGCCGTCGATTCTCGATCGATACACACTCAAATCGATTCGAATCGCTAATAGACTTTTGTATTTTGTGTGTTGTGTTTTTCTCGCCTGGGCCGATTTACATTGGGAGATGCAAGCGCCGCGTTTCATGTTCTATTATTGCAGCGAACATGAGGTTTTCGAATTCGATGATTGCTTTGTTCTGATTTCGTAATATCCATTTCTGTTGCATAATTTTATATAAGTTTCGCTCGCTGCAATTCCACCTTTGGTAATCGTTGAAATGTAAACGTCAAGATGCGAAACGTGTTAATGTCTGTATTTGATCCGCTGAGGCCCACGCAGGACGCAGCTGCTTAATAACCGAAATTAATTAATCAACTTTTTTATGTGTGCTTATTGAAACGTTCTCGGATACTGTTAGAGTAAATAGAAATTTGTCATTTATTACTTATCGAACCATTAATTCGTTATTGGTTGATCACTCACCGTACACTTTTTATGCTGACATTGCTTAATGGTTTGAATTTGGGAATTAATTTTACGATTAATCGAAGACGAAACCTAACGGATCCCACTGAAATCATTTGATTGTATGTATAATCTTTAAATTAAAATAGTCAATATTCAAAAGTGATATTTTAATTTGTTTTTCCAAAAGACGCGTTGAAAAGCTAAAACGATTAAAAGTCACTTTTAATTTTTTCAATGTAATAGAAAATAAATAAATCAATGAACAAGCGATCATAAACATTACATGGGGCTCGATGTGGATGTAGGAAAGTTTTCGGTAATTATACTGTTCACTATGCTCATCATGAACGTTTTTAATTGTCGCGGATGTTTGGCATCGTTTAGCTTCTCGCTTATAATGAACCATCGATGGCCATAAATTTTATTGAGCCAACATTTCATACAACGCACACAACGCACAACGCACAACGATTGAATATAGCCGAAACGAAAAATTAACCATGCATGTAATGTATGGGAATTTTATTTTATACCAATGGGGACACTCTTCAAACACGTTTATTCACTGCGTCAATTACTGCGATCGCATGTCTGTACAGAGTGTTCGTGTAAGATTTTTTATCTACGGAGAGTCTACGGCAAGGTTTAGGATGTATATTTAACGGACGAATATTGTCGATGCTCATGGTGCTCGTGGTCACAGCAAATAATTGTGTTCGTAAACGGATTTCCGAACCGTTTAGAAAATACACATGTTAAACACAAAGGCATGACGACATAAGAAGAGCCAGAGGAATTAAACATAAATTTCCGGTCAGTATTTATTATCTCCGGGTGGGCATTATGTATGAAGGGAACAACTGACGCAGCCAATTTGACACCGGAAATTAATTTATTATTTGTGCACAATTAACATTCGATTTTTCACGTGTCCTTGGAAAACTAATTATGTTGACTGCGTCAACCCTTTCACACGATGCACGATTCCAGGCATCGACGAAGATGAGAATATTGGTGTTACATTCCACAGTATAAAATAATTGTTAAAGCTATAAATTTCTTATACTTACTTCTGCTGCATAGCTGAGCATATAGCATTAAATACGTGCATCTGGTAAAGGTTCAAATGTCAAATTGTGAAATTTCACGTACACGCAACTAGTGTAGTGCATGTGTACCCAAGAGTGTGCGAACACGTTGTTGGTTCCAATCCACCTGAGATGCATATTGTGCATGTGTGACTCCGCTTACACGAGGCACGACGTACTTCGTATGATTAATTAACTATTAAAGATAATTAATAATGCGTGCGTAGTGCATGCCCGTTGCCGGGTTAGTACTGGTGCGAAAAGGCGTTGAATGAATTGGCGTACCACTTTATACGACGGATTGTTTATTATTTATTATGTAGCCAAGACATGTGTTATGCGTATTCCTGCATTTTATATAATCACTGTCCTCATCTGTATACATGTTTTAAGGATTCAAAGAAGGAGTTAACATTTAATTAATCTAATTAAATCACCATTATTGTTGGGCCGTAAAATTTATTTCTTTATGTACGCTTTATTCTTTATTTAGTACGGCAGGCTTATGTTTTGATTATGTTATTATGAGCTTTACAAAGCATTGCAATGATCCCATAATGAACTGATTTAAGTGCTCGATCTACACATGGATTTGCAATGAAGACGACTCACGACATTAATTTGTTGGATTAGCAAGTTTCTGATTTTTTAACAACTCTTCTGAGCATGTAAAAAATGTTTGAAGCATTCTGGACTCTGATGACTCATTGCGTACTCTCTGTATTTGAAAGTATAGGACTTGTTATGTCAAATGAAAGCACGTTTAATTCCTTAGTCGAATTTGAGATTAAGACTACGGCATCCCATTTAGAAAAATCGACTTATCACAATTTTACATTTTGAAATTTTAGAAGCCTTTTGCGGTTAGTAAGATTGGAATAGCTACTATCTTAAAACGTATTCCGTTTGTGACACTCTCTGTGAATAAATTGCACTAAACCATATTGATTTTGCGCCGTTAGTTTTAAAGATATGATTTTTTGCGGAAGGCATGCAATCGACATTTTTCAAATAAAACTTGAAATATTTCGAAAACTAACAGATAAAATCAAAAAACCTTGGATGACAAAGTTAATATTTGTAATATCTGCTTTGTGTAACACCCATTATAGTTGAAAATAATTTTAAATTGTGTGCCTCACAATTCTACACAACTTTTATTAACATAGTTTTTAAAATTTCACAATATTTCTATACAAAACAGAGGTTAGAATTTAACTTTGGACACCCGGTATAGCAACGCCATTTTGGTACGAGTTATTTTCACGTAATTTGAAAGAGGATGAAATTTGCAATTGAATGGTGTACGCTGTAGGTGCGATCTGAATTTCGGACACTAAATGTAAACCTTTTAATTTCGTTAAAATCTGACTAATTAACAGTTTCGAAGTTTTTGTTTTTCATAGCCACGCAAGTTTTATTTCATATATTTTTAAACCATGAGGAAGGTATTAGAAATGCTATCTGGTGATTCCAAATTTAGGTGAACCTAAATGATTTTCCATGTATTTTAAATGGAACTTGTGATTTCATGCAATTCTTCATTCAAACTCGATTTTAACATAAGCCATGCCAAACTTTTTGTCACTTTTCTTAGAGGTAATAACTAATGAGATGCTCTTTCCCGTGGTGTGAAAATTAGGTGCGCGTAACAGTAACTATTCGAATGACAGCGCTTTTACCGCATTAGGTATAGGGACAAAACATGACTCTTGGAAACGTGATTCCAGTTTCAGGCCAGTCTTGACGAATCATATAATTGAGTTTCACTGCCCTGGGAAGCATAGAATTTTTTAGTAATAGAAGTAATGAAGAATAAAAATAAGTAAAATATGAATTTTCATTGTAAATACTATAATAATTTAATGTTTTTATTTTCGTAATCCATGTATTTATTATAGTTTAATCTCGTAAATAGATACAGAGTTTGGTATTGTTTCGGCATGTTTCGGCCTGTTGCCGACGATGGCGACTTTTAAATATTATATTGTCCGGTTATTAAATCATAATTGCCATGTGTGGTATCACGTCATATAAATGAATATCACCGCGCGACATATTTGGGCTTAAGCCCTAATTGACCATAGCAGAATTGGCAAGCGGTAGCTTAATCGGCAATTTACGTCTGAAAACTGTACATTCAAGCACACGGAGACAAAGCGGTGCGAAAATTTTATGCCCCTGGCGGCGGCGACTTGCGCATGCACTTCGTATTTGATTTAAAATTAACTCCTCGGCTTGCAACTTGCGCCAGTGGGCCGTATCACACAAAACGGTGACCATCGCGGCCGCAGAAAGATATTTGCGCCTTCCTCAATTACGGTGCGCCTTTTGTGCTTCCTTAAATAGTGTTTTATATGGGTTTTATGAACTATGCGCACCGAGCGCCGACGATAAACATTAAACGGGGAAACATGAACCTCTGCATGTAACATTAGCGCGCACCTCTCGTCTCGCCGTCGTTCATGGTCTTGGCATCGAAAAACATGCTAATTATGGCGCTATATAATAACGGATACCCTTGCATTCCATGTGCGGGACACACTTTTACGCCAATGCACCATCATGCACCACTATGCGACACACCAAGTGCACGAGTTTAATACCCAACTCCCGTTTTGCTTTTGTTCACTATGTCATAGGGGCAGGGACGCATTAAATTGCACTTCAACTTGTGGGTTGTAAAAGTGAAACACGCGTAATAACTCAATCAAATTCAATTATATATCGTGTGAATGCATGCGTCTGATTTATGCAAATAGGTGAAATAGTGTACTTACTTACTTACCTATTATAGACATTACACGCACTGAATTTGTTGCGTTAGAACGTGCGTTGAGTAAATTATAGTGTTTAAGTTCAATAAGGCTGTTGTCTAGTACGTAGTCTCAAAATTCTGACTTTCTGCTATAGTTGGAAATAATGGGAAAAAAAAGATTATAACATTATTATTGTTATTATTATTTATGGCATTTATTGGGAATCCTAACCATCAATTCATTATTTTAATTTTAATGCAAATACCAAAAGTTAATGTTCCTCTCAAATATCATTTTTCGTTCTTCGCTTTCATTTAATGATTTAATTGTTATGAAGCAGTAGATTTCCGTTAAAACCACTTCTTTTTTGAATGGTTATAATAATGGGAAAATAAGTTTAAATACAGGGTGGACCAAAATTGGCGGAAAAACGCCAGGTAATTTTGTAGTCTATGTCAAAAGAATACGATAATCTAAATACCAAAATGCTGAAAAAGTCCTCACGAGGTCCTCAAATTTGGAATTAATAGGTTACCAATATACATAATAACAAAATCGTTATCGTTGCACAGCAGCTCTAGTAAAAATCAAAGACTTCTTTAAATCCAGTTTTCTCTTAAATACCATTCACCAGAATGGTTAGCACCTTAACATTTCAAATTCAATTAATTAAAATTAATTTAAGTCAAAGTTAAAACAAAACAAAGAATAATTCTATGGTTAGATACTATTTCCAAGAAAACTAACTTCGCAGAAGTGTTTGACTTTTACAACAGCTGTTGTGGAACGAAAATGAATTTTGTTATTATGCATATTTGTAACCTCAAAATTTGACCTCAGGAGGTCAAACGAAGAGGTATTAAGATTGTCGTATTCTTTAGACATGAACTACAAAGTTACCAGGCGTTTTTCCGCCAATTTTAGTCCACCCCGTGTATAAAATTGCTGAAATACTTTGGTCTTAAACACGAAAATTCTGTTTTGCACAATCTACCAAGAATAATAAATCCCCAGGGCATTTTTGCAGTGACCCTCAAATTGATTAACATTTAAACGACATAATAAAGTTGATCGTTGTCAGCTGCATTAACAATCGAGCGGTCTGTATCTGTATCAACGCAGTCGCATTCAGACGCCACGCAAATCCGATCCGATCGAATCGATTCGCGAAAGAAGCATGAAAATTATCGCATTATACAAATTACACCAATGGCACTTTAGCTTGCCGCGTATAGATTAATTAGCCATTACCATTTGAACACCTTCGACTACTGACTCCCCAGCGTCTTTCAATTACGGTCCTTTAATGTCGCATACTGTTTGTTACTCCTCCAGAACGATGTAAACTTCGTTTGGCATTTTGAGGGGATTTCTGCGCTCAGCATGTGTAATGCGTTTGATTATCAGTCTTGCGTCTTGCAATGCCTAGCCGCGTGATCTTTTGCGTTGCCATCGGTCGGGCAAAGTTGCTAATCAATTAACAAATTTGAATAATCACTTGCCAACGCCACGCATTCAACAAGGTGTTGCAAACGCGCCATTTTCTCAGCGTCGAATGCAAATGGCGGATGCATATTTGCGATGGACGCTTTGTATTATTCCACCATGCGTGCCGTCCCCGTAATTGCCGCGCTGAAAACAGTGAAAACCATTATTGTGTGAAAATATCACATCGCTGTGTACATACGGATTAAAGCTTGATATTAATGTAAACGTCGCCGATGTGCGCATGCAAACTCTGCATAACTGAAGGAAAATTAATGCATCTGCGCCTAGGCATCGGACATGACCCAATTTTAAAAGTTAATATATTCGCAATCGCGATGCGAGTTTGAACACACGCGTACAGTGCATTCATTGTCCATAGATAAATATCACACACAGTCTAAATTATTAGCTGATTAGTGCAATTTTGAAGTTATCCACAGCGCGTGAATTTATTACCCACGTACATGAGAATTATTTGGCTTTTTTCGTTGTGCAAGCGGCATATTGAAAAGTTGAATTTATGAATAGAATAGGTTATGTTGTGCAGAAGAATCACGACACCGAAAATGCACGTGAAACCGACCCCAGAGGGCAACAATGCAATTTTCCTCACTTCTATCAACCACGCCGTTTATTATCTATGTTTCCATGCGCATGCAGAAAAGGTATCATTATTGCAATGGCAAATAACAGCGATGGACAAATAACAAATTGCGCGTGCGAAACAAATGGCAGGAGGCGTCAAAATGCAAAATATGCCGAGTGAGCAATCGCGTCGATAATAATTGTAATAAGCCAGGTGACATTCATCCACATGCATCTATTCGTAAATAGCAATTGAAAAATTAAATCACTTTAAACCACCGGCGATAAATAACGCAATGGCAACAACATCTAAGAGCGTTCCGAAGCGTTAATCATAAAATGATACATGATTGCAGCAACGTGATGCGGTTGCCGGTTTTATTGTAGTGTGTCATTTTATATTTTTACAGCGGAATGACAAATTCTGTCCACGCACACATGCGCAATAGAAATTACCTACAATGGTGTACGTATACTCCGGAGTAGACTCGTTTGATGTGGATGCGAAGTTTATTAAATGTTCGCAGCGCGCGAACGACACAAGCAATAATTTTCCTTTCGTCACGCTGAGCGTTTTCCACGGTGAGGTGTTGGTGTTATTATTGCTTCATTAGACGTGTATTACTCATTACAATATTAATTGAATGTGCGTTTTTTAAAACCGTTGCAAGACAACAAGAAATATCATTTATTATGATTGTGATATAATTGCAGAGTAGGAAGCATGACGTCTTTTAAGATGATTGCTAAGTCGCTATAAAATTATCTGAAAGCAGTTTCAAAGCAAGTCTTAAACCAATCGAAATTATTGCGAGAGAAAAACGATTGCCCACGCATTGATTTTTAATTTAAATCCGCCGAATTCACGAATCACACTTCATTTCTTAACTTAATTATCGAGTCAGTATTGGTGGCGATCGCAAGTGTGTGTAGACGCATTAATAAAGTGAAGTTGCGATGGTATGAAAAAAACAACTTGGAATTCGTCCAAAGCGACTCCAATGCGTAGAACTAACGAGCGAAATTCTGGTTTCTCTCTTGACCGCAAACGGGTCACCTTGAATCTAGTCTAGTGATGGAGTCTTGAGTCTTAACTAGACTATAACATCAACGTCTAAATACGCAGGTCTTCCGATTATGTTTAATTTTCACGCGGATGTCACCAATCCAAGTCATTATACTAGTCAGGAGAAGTTGCATGCTACAACTAAATGTTAATTTCTTTCGCATTCAAGTTTTATTCGTTTTTATAGAGTTGCTCTATTGCAGTTAACAGTCCCATATTTTATGCAAGTTTTAAAAAATCCAAACACATTTCTCTGTAAATATATTGCAAATTGTTAGAAAGTCTTGTCGGGCGTAATGTTTTAAGTGGAAATCGGCAGGAGGGCGCCAAGTATACACTAACTACTACTACTACTAATAGTAGTAGTACACAATGCGTTTGTCTCGAGGACAAAGTATTTTCATTGTTCATTTAATGAGTAAGTTTCTGCACTGATTGCACTGCAATGGTCCAAGTATTAATAAATACAGGGTGTGCTAAAAATGGCGGCGGAACAACACGTGGCGCTTTTCTTTGGTTAAATCTTAATACAAAAATGTTCGAACTCTCTTCGTTTGGTCACACGAGGTCATCAAAGTTGCAATTTTTAGGTTACAAAATATGCTGCATAATAACAAAATTCTGTTTCGTTCTACAGTTGAGTAGCAGCTTTAAAAATCATCTGCAAAGTCAGTTTTCTCTTAAATTGCATCTAACCAGGATATTTTTGTTTGTAAACTTTGACTTACATTAATTTGAATTAATTCAATTGAAAGTTTTAAAGTGTAAACCATTCTGGTGAGATGCTAGTAAGAGAAAACTGACTTTCCAGATGTGTGATTTTTAAAAC
>JARJDQ010024411.1:0-15132 GCA_030264215.1 Geostiba sp. GC000077
GAATTCATTTTCTGGAGAATTTTTTGAGACCAACCCCAAGTTTCTACGACTTCCGGTTTGGCCTGGGAATTTCTATCACTCAGTCAGTCAGTTACATCCGATAATATATATATAGATTCTCACAAACACAATATAATGTTAGTTAGATAGGGAGTTGTTCTAGGTTAGTAGGGTGTAGGAGACAGGGGAGTACAAGCATAGAGTTCAAGGACGTGCGAGTTGTTGACGTGCGAGTTGTTGTGGTCGGGTGATTAGAATTATTTCCCAACAAAATGTTAACGGTTTCGTTAATATTTCATTTGACGCGTTGCCTGGACTATTTTGTAATTTGGTTAGCAGGAACATGAAACTTAACATGAAATTACAATAAGGTATCAGTCGCAGTCGAAGTAAATGATGTACAGCTATGAACATATTACGACCTTGTATAAACTGGTTAAACGGTTACCGGTAACGGTTATAAAATCGTTGTAAATTAACTTGACTCTATACTCCAACACACATTTGAATGTCCTTACCAAAATAATTGTGAAGCACTACTTGCTTGATCCTTCGTACATTTTATATCATCATGATGACTCTCAAATTCACGACATCAAAATAACCGGTGTTCCGATAATAATCACCACTCAAGCCATGGACGATGTCACCTTTCTTATGGATCATAACTGCAATACTTTTCATGTACTGCTCCTTGTTAATGCAAGAAAAGCATTTGAAACGTTAGAGTTTTTAATAAGATTTTGTAATAAAAAGAAAATGTACGCTAGTGATAAGTTCTACAAAAGGAAGTATTTGATTCTCGTGAATAGCTATGATGCGTTGGCGAACTTCTTAGCTTCATTTCACTTGACATTTGTTCGCGATATATTGGTCATTCTTGCACCATCTAATGCGTATAAGTATGACATGTATACTCACAAGTATATCGGAGCGAATGGAAATAATGGTCCTATATTGTTAGACATATGGTACGTTGGTACGTTAGCAATTACTGCTTTACATTCGCTGAATAATTGTTTCTAGATAAGGCATCCAATCAATACGGACGGGAATTGCGTGTTTCTTGTTATCATACTGAAATTTGTAATAGAGGTGAATAGAGAGGTATTCGAAGTTACATGTTTTTTTTTCTAATTGGAGCGTTTTAGATCCATCCCTTGGTTGTGAATAGCTGCAGCATTTGAAAGGGATATTTACTTTTTGGGGATGTGGTATGATGATAGGAATTGTTGTATTTTTCAAGGAACTCGTGTATTTTACGGTGTGGTTTTAAAAGTTATGTCATTTTGAATCTAATTATGGAGATGTATATCTCCATGTCATAGAACTACTACTACTACTACTACATCTATTTTCTCCTTAAATGTGGTCATAGTGGTTATCTTTTAAACATAGAATATACGAAATTGTGTAAGTATATTTAACTTGATTTTCTTGTGAAATAAATAAAAATAAAAGTAAAAATTAAAATGAAAATTGCACAAAGGAACACTGATGATATCGCCCCTCATTGACTTAAAATGCTTGAAATGAAGATGCATCTTTTAACAGCGAGTTTGCACTCACTGACCTTGGGAGTGCACATATGAATAGAAGTAAGAAGTTGTTCGTTGTGAGCAAATCACGAAGAACCATTAGCAAATCACTTTCTAATTTTTATCGTTTAAGCCTGCTGCTTCGTATCTCATCTTCGCCTCATTCATGTATAAATCTTCACATTCCATGCAGGTCTTTATCCTTCACGTAATTCTTGTAAAATGATCATGCTGATCATAAATTCTTATTCGAAGTGTAGTAGTACAACTCTTGCATTCGACCTGTTGTCATCTATTGGCATTTCGTGATTGTCGGAAAAAAGTGTTCCATTGAAGTAGGAAATAAATTTCCAAGTAGTGCAGCCATTTTGAAGGGTCCGCCATTTTGTAAACGCAGCAAAAGTGTTGCAATCGAATTAAAGTTTCAATGTGCCCGTCAATTACGAGCTTCATCGGCGCTGGGCGTTGAAAAGTGAGTGCGTTTGTGTTTAATCGTCGATTAATAGAAAGAAGCACCGCCACGCACACGCTGCCAAAAACCACCGTGGCTAAATTTAACGTCGACGCCGCGAGAGGAGCAGAGGGCCATCATCATCAGGAAGAAGGGGGCACCGGCGTCGAAAATTCGCTCAGTTTCCGTCACGCCGCGGCACGACGTCGCACGTGTCTCGCCGTCTTGTAGTGTCGATTTCCGCTTCACCCTTTTTTTTTTGCAAATTCCTAGTGTTCGACTTAGTGGTGCTACAATAGTGGTGCTGTGTTTCCAAGGGTCAAAGGATCAACTATACAAGGGTTTCATAACACGCAGTAGGCACGGTACGTGATAGTGGATAGACAACGAGACGCCATTTTAATAGTGCTCAAAGTGATAAAAGCTCCAGAAAGTTACTAAGTCCTTCCAAGCATGTGAACAATCATATTCACTACTCACCAATGCCACCATTGCAAGGATAGTAATGTTGAACCAAGGCATTCTTCGGTGTTCAGTCAGTTTGCGCCTTGCATCATGACCCACTGTGATTTACAATCTATTTTGAGCGGACATCGGCGAGACGACGGCGTGAATAATTACCGACCGAAAATATCGCCGCCGAACTGGGCACTGAGATAATTGTGATGAATACACTCTTCAAATCCCAAAATGATAGGATAGCAACCTATTGAGGTTATGTCTGTGTCCAAGTACCACTTGGGGAAAGACTTGAGAAAGACTTAAACCAAAGTTTAGGTTTGAAGAAACTTCAAGTTCCTAAAGTGTTTACATTTTTATATTATAAATTTTACTTCAACTCACCCATTTGTGTTTCGTTAGTTTCGTGACAAGATGGCGTCGGCATGTAAGGTCAAAACTACGAACCGCTGACATTCTTTGGCGTGTCGATGCCTAGGTGGTATTTTCGTCGAAAGGTTTTTAAAAATAGCGAAATGAACTTAACGTCAGGAACTAGCTACTTAAGTCTCTACTCTCTAGGCATTCCATGTCTTTCAGAGGGAAACACTTGAAAGATGCATTTCTAAGTTTAGTCCACCACTGTAACTTTGGGGCGGTGGAGCAGGTTGTTCAGATGAATCAGACTTAAGTTGATGTTGAAATAACCGCCGAAAATACGCCGAGTAAACACGCTGCGGTTCGTCGTAGTGCAAACTGCCAAAATATGCAACGTATTTTCGGAGTTTTCGAACGTTGACGAGATGAATATGAATGAGCGCTGTCACATCCATGTAATATAAGTTGCCTTCTTTTCTAATGATTACTCAATATTTGTGATTGCAGATGATTCGAGACGAGTAGTGGTCCACACCGGTCACCGTTTGGGATGTCGGCGCCGGGCCCGGGTCCAGGTGGAGGCGGCAGGGGCGGCCCGCCCGGCTGGTCGCCGCTGCACTTCCGCCCCGGCTCCCCGTACGCCCCCTCGCCGCCGCCGCACTTAGGGTCGCCCGGCATGGCGATGTTCGGAGCTGCCCGCCTACCGCACATGCCCTGCCCCCGACCGCGGTGGCCCTCGCCCGGCCCACCGCCGCATACCGCATCGCCACCGCCGATGTTCGGACCTAGGCCGTTTCGCATCCCCATGCATCCAGTAAGCACCTATAGCTTTAAAACTAACTTTATATTGAAACCCTTCAGAAACCCATAAGTTAGGTTATCGAATATATTTGAAAAGTAAGGTTAGGACTGCAATGGCAATCAAATCGTCACTCTGAGAATGAGGATGACAGCAGCCAGATTCACGCTTTCCCAATCCATGCTGTTTGTGGCCTTCGTCATCCGCCGCCATCTTGTCGTAGTCCAATAGATCACTGTACCACACATCAGATGGCGCCACTAAACTCTCAGCCAGCTCACGGCCAAACTTCTCGTTGCTCGGAAACGACTCAAACACCTGACCCTTCTCCGGCGAACTCCATTCTAATCTTCTACGCTTCCCAGCCGCTCGAGCACCATGATCCGTCTTCTTCATGGTATAACCCGCCTCACAATCATCAATAATACTCTGACCTTGCATATGCAATTGTATTTGACCAACAACGTCCTGAAGCTCGTCGACATTCTCAAATGCTGTGGTACCTGGTCCGGAAACCAAAAGCGGTAGCTGGCAGTTATCCCTTGGACATCTCGATGTTAAAATTACTACTGTGTCATCCTTGTCGCATGTGCTGAAGATGTAGTGGAGTGTTTTGATGAGGTCCGTTGAGCAGTCCTTGAGGTCACTCACACTACCGCCGTTGATCACCGCAAAGAAGCCATTAGACGTGTGAAGACTCTGCATCTGCCCGAGGAGGTTCCTCACCATTGTCATCAGAGTCGGAGAGGTGCTAGCTTTATCTGTTGCCATTGTATCCAGGAAAGTTTTGTAGAACTGCTGCTTTAGCGTGGTGAGCAACTGGAGCATTTTAGCGTCAGGGTTTTCTTGGGGATGATTCATGCCAGTATCTGCTTTAGTTTCCTGGCATGAATCGTCATCGCACCTTGCTTCGTAGTCACGTTGATGTTTCTTAGGGCCATGTTCCGGGAATTCAGCGGCAAATACTGGTCTTATAATGTCACTGAGATCACAAGTATTTGCTTGCGAACTTGAGGGTTCCACAGTACAAACCTCTAAAGAGGGACTAACACCCGATAGTATATCATGGGTACTCAACTTTAGGCCGTCACTCAAAGTCACAATATCATAATTGGTGTATTCCGTTGTGTGGTCCACAGTGGGTTTGAATGGATTCATTTTTGTACAATTTGTGTGGTGTTTCAATGAAGGTGGTTTGGTGAGATCTTCATCATCGTCTTGCGGTTGGTGTCTGAAAGCGGCCGGCTTGTCGAGATTCTCAACTTCATCTCTATCTCTAGCATTTCTAGCATCGGCCCAAGGGAGGTCCTTTCCCGCCGGGGCCCTTCTCGGGACGCCAGAATCACTATTATGGTAGTTAGATTTGATTAGTCCACGACTTGGTATCAGTTCGTACATTGACAAGCCATTATTACTCCTGCCCTTTATTTTTTTCAGAACTCCTATTGCCATATTATTGAACTCATCACGCTTGTCTTCAAACGCGGGAACCTCCTGAGGCTCCACGAATTCAAGGCCCGAGGTTGTCCTAGTGGTACTTGGCGTAGAAGTCCATACCTTTGGTGAAAACATTTTCTTAGTTACCTTTGTAATCAGATCCGGTTCATATCTAATGGCACCTTTTGTAATTATCTCAGGGGGGACATTAGAAACCATTCGTACTGAATTAGCAGAGCCTGATCTTTTTTCGAAGTAATCAATGGATGACCATGCTGCTTTGTTCCTTTTCATCTGCTTCTTGAACAGTGACCTTGCTGTTGTTATCTGTGGTACCGGTTCCACGGACACCACCGGAGCAAATATTGTCGGGTCCAGTTCTGGTGGTATAGGTTCTATCACTGCTTGCGTCTCTTTCTCATTGGGAAAAAGATCAATATCGTACACATGGTCAGGTACTCTGGATCTACGATGCCTAGAGTGAGATAACTTCTTCTTGCTGAAGCGTTGACGGATCCAGGAGAGTGCAGATTTGCTTTTTGGAGGGTTTCGAGGCATCTTTGGAAGGATTGCAGTGAGATGCTGATCATCAACCGTGATGCTAACCGAGTTCATCAATCTGGTCTGTTGGGCCCAGTTCATCAGCTCCCTTAGATGCCCTTGAAACAGCTCATTGCACACCTGCTGGGTATCAACAGGAAGATTCGGTGGGCCTTTGCTAATCCTTCCGAACTTTTCCAAAGAGAAGGCTCGCACGATCTTGTGTATGGGAAACTTGACATCACCAAAGGTACCTCTGCAATTTGGATCACCAGGAGCATCAGGGTTCACCAGAATCAGAATGTAATTGGTTCCATGCCGTGCTCTCCTTGTCAGAACAACTTGACCTTCTCTTCCTCCACGAGTGTGAAAGATCATTCCTTGTTTTCTACTACCCAACGAATCATCGCGTATGTTTGGTGGTCTACCATACACGCACAAAATTACAAGCGCCACAAAACCCAAGGAAAATAACAACATTACGTTTAAATTGTAAAAATTACAAAATATGACAATAGTTTGACACTGAGTTGAATTATATACAAAGTGTTCTGATGTTGTGGAAATTACTATGTAGCCCTCGCCAGCGCCGATGCGATGCGCGTCCCCCGTACCACCACCACCGGACTTCTTCCGAGGTGTATCTCCATACATCCCCCTCGAACGTGGCTCCCCGTATGCGCCAGGCACGCCGCCACTCTACGATTTTGGTCCCCCGAGTCGTAGCTACGAGTACGTGGGAGCACCGCAGGCGATTGCAGCGCTGGAGCATCCGCCCCTGCCGCAGCACTACGACCCCAACGATGAGGACAACGACGGCCCCTCCACGGCCGAGATCATCGCCAACCAGTCCCAAGACTACATCGACGAGAAACTCGCCGAGTATCAGATGACCATCTATCAACTGCAAGGTAAGCTAATGCAAATATTACTGAGTACAGTTCTGTCGACATTTTCCCACTTTTACGACCTCATACCGTGCTAATCACGGCAACAAGGCAATAAAATCGAGGTGCAAACTATGAGTTAAGTGTATGGTCGGTTAAGTCGCCAACGCTAAAATTAGCACGTTGAACATAACCTATTCTAACCTCAAATCTTGAAGCATAATAATTGCGGACCTATGTTGCGGACGTTGCGGAGGCAAAAAATTGCTTGTGACTTTGATGATGATTCTCGAACGTGAAATGGCCTCTGAAAATACCCCGCATCAAAAATACTTCCCCAGTGGGAAGTGCGATGTGTGTCGTCGACGTCGGTGCGGCTATTTTTACAAATATTATAACCCATTGACTGCGATGCTCGACCGCAAACGTATTTTTAGTCGTGCGTGGCGCTGTTTGTGTTCTTTGCATTTGCACTCTCGGTTTTTCACATTTCAATTCTACCAAAATCGCGATTCTGCCAAAATATTTCTGCCAGGCGTAACACCTTCGATTTATCATTGATACTTATGCCGAAAGTAGACGTTTAGACGTAATGGATTTTGGAAATGAAGCTATATGTAAAGAAAAACGAACATTTGGTACTTTTTTTATTAGGAACTACGAAAATAATTTAAGACTTCAAAAAAATTGTTCAATGTTTGGGTTTGTTCAACAAGAAAGGGGAAACAGCTTATTATGTAACAGTTAACGAATTGCTAACCCTAACCTAAAACAACAATAAATTAAATATTGATGGCATCGCTGGTTGAATCACTATAAAACTCTAGGACTGTCCTTTTCTCGTCGAACAACTGCATGTCCACATCGTCCAGCAGATGCTTGTCCATCGGATTGTCATTCCTATCTGTTTTCGTGTTGTTCGCGTTGTCGGCCGTTTTGTCCTCGCGCACATTCTCATTACTATCGAATTCTTCACTGTCCGGTTCGCCTTCTAGCTCCTCGAAATCGTTGAAGGCTTCCTCTGCGGTCAGGGTGAAACTCTCGTTGGAGAGACCGTCGAACCCGTTCTCTGAAGCATCTTCAAACCTCACATTCGCTTCGAATTCCTTCCCCCGCACGTCGTGCTCAAACTTCTCCTCCATATGACCATCCGTCGCTGTGAGTTCCTGCAGGATGTGACTTTCGATCGTTTGCCTGCGCTCCTTGTTAAAGCTGGCTGGCACCTCCTTGAAGTCATCCTCCTGGAAAGTCAGCGCTAACTCTTGTTGCAGATGCATGATAATTTGATACGTATTGGTGGCCCGATTGACGACGTTGATCACCTTGTCATTGAGGTAGTTCGCCAGGATTGGGATGATGTGCTTGATGATAAAAGTCAATAGGTCGTGGATATCTTCGGAGGGGACTTCGAATTCGGCGAATTCATCGCTCATGTCTTCACCATAAAAATCCAAATCACTGCTTGCGATTGGATTGATCTCCTGGTCAGGGTCAATGTGAATCTCGAGCTGAACCAGCTTGTATTTTAGCATCTCATTTAAAGAGTAGACTTTGTAGAGGTAGTCCTTGCCCATGGTGGGGGTGAGCAATGACTTACTCTCAAATTTGGAATTGGGAATATGCGTTAGGCTAGGTCTTACAAGCTCCTCAATAGAGTACAGTACCAGCAACCTTTGGAAGGAGGTCGGATGGTCATGAAAACTAAAGACGTAGCTGAGAATGTTCTGCCGTGCCCATTCAAAACCAAACCTTCCAGTAAGCACCGGAAGTACCATCGGTACTATCCGCCTTACAGCATGGCAAGAGTCGTTCAACATCTTCTTGTAGAAGGACAGAATCACCTTGGTGAAGTACTGCTCAGAAGCATTCAGCGCCAGAATATTCAGTGTCATTACCAACCTCCGTCGCGTCCGCCATTGACTCTCCGCCGAAAGCACATCAAAGATGAACCTCTCAATCTCCTCCTGCATCACCTCATACCCCAGCACTGCGATCAACTTGTTGATATTATACACGCACTGCTCTTGCACCTTCTGAACGCCAGCGATGCTCTGGCACATCAACGTATTCTTCATCAAGGGTAACAAATGCGTTCGGCACTCCACCTTGGTGAGATGACCCGCGCAGTCCATCATCACATTCATGAGCTGGTTCTTCACCTCTTCGTTGGCGTCCTTGTTCAGCTCATTAATCACCTCGAAAATATCCACGAGGTCAATGTCAGCCGTCTCTTTGAACAGAACCACCACATCGATTATGTTCATGGCCAGGCATTTGCGGACCGTGGTTTCACGATCCGTGCAGAGGGTCTGCAACAGAGTGATGATCAAATAGCGGGACAGTTTCGGACGGACTGCTCTTTGAATGTCCACGATCCTGGCGGCGACCTCCAGCCGGACTTTCCAAGCATTGTCTTGGGAGAGTTTCTCAAAGATGGTTGTCAGATGCTTATCAATAAGGTCTTCCTCTATTAAACTGGCGATGGTAATAGCGATTTCCACAGAATGCATTCGTGCCGTAACCTAGAAAGAAAG
Source organism: Geostiba sp. GC000077 (assembly GCA_030264215.1). Classification (NCBI taxonomy): domain Eukaryota; kingdom Metazoa; phylum Arthropoda; class Insecta; order Coleoptera; family Staphylinidae; genus Geostiba; species Geostiba sp. GC000077. Next base: position 9,003 of record JARJDQ010024411.1, read on the forward strand.
TCACAGAAAGAAGAAATAGCTACGTTTTTAGTATCTAGAGTGAAGGATTGGTACCTGAATGTCATCAACTAAATGTTGAAGGATATCAATTGCTTCACCTTCCACCCATTCCCTGGGATAGTGTTGAACGACTTTGGCATAGTTTCTAGCCATTGCTGCCTTGGCCAAGGTAGCATCATCATTCATCAGCTGGACAAACTGCTTGCGATAGTCCGCCTTCACGTTGTCAGGTACCTTGTGGAAGCAAATCTGGAACACAATAGAGGATGGATTATCTCCATACTGATAATCAGATTGAAGTATAGTGTGACTCACCGCCATCAAATCAATCCCTGTGCATTGATTCCACTCATTCTCGAAGATCCGTTGTACCAGCTGTAGCAGATCGTCAACCTCATCGGTATCCAAATGCTCCAATAGCAGCGTGATCAACTTGTAAGCTTCCTCCCTGATCATGCTGTCCTCAGGCTGGAGAAACTGCTCGCACAACTCCATCAGCAATCGACTCGTACGCTTGCTATACAACCGAGGGACGAACTCCTGGAACGTGGTCACCAGCTGCAGTTTCATGTCAAAGTCATCCAGGCGTCCGAGATCGTGCACAACGTAGGTGATAAAGTTAGGCAGAATGTTCTCATCCTCACCATAGCGTTGCGACGCCAGCAGCAAGGTGAGCAGGGTCCGCACCGCCTGACCATTACGCAAGTCCAGGTCCACACTCTACACAGAAACCGGGTAATAGGGGGATCATCGCCATATTGAATTATCGCTCGCACGAACTGTACTCACGTCTAAGCTCAGCTGCCCCGGCGCGCATTGAAACTGCTCGATGATCTCGCCAAGCAGCAGCGTCGCGTCGCCATCTTCGGCGTGCTCGTGCTCCTGCTCCTCCAGCTCCAGCCTCGCGCATGATGATGATCCGTCGGCGTCCATGGCTGGCACACTGACATGTCATTAAACGCTAAACGCAAATACTGGCCGCGCACCGTATTTTACAATTTTATTAATAACATTGATATAATGATAAACGCAAACACAATTGCCTGCGGTGTGCTGTGCTGCTGATAATGAATGGACGGGGAGATTAGATAACGAGACGCAACCTGCGCTTCGCATATAGCGAACATGCCTTCGTAAATCTTAAAAAGCATTCCAAATTATATTGAAGCGAAAAAAGCTATTTTTTGTATTCTTGCGCCATCTAGTGGCGACTAGCTGAGGCAACATGGCGTCGGGGTGACCCGAGTAATGGAGTAATTATGTGCGTGTCGTGTCAATGACGCCGTCAATTAATTTCCTAGAAACGATTTCTTTAAGTGTTTAATTTGTCACAAGTAACTGCAGTCACAAAGATCGCCTTAAAAATGTGGACGGCACGTTTGAGTGCATTTTTTTGACGGCGCGTTTGGAGCACTCGTAATGTGTGTCAAGGTCGCGGGATTTTCAACGCTCTATGCACATTCATAGTCGTTGGACTACTTGAGGCGAAAGCGAAACCGAAACCGAAACCGAAATCGTTTTGTTTTCATACTCGAACATACTGTATGTGCTAATGCTAAGTAGCAATGTCGACAGCGACTTAGCAACAGACAATTTGCAAAGCATACGACTAGCAACCACGTGACATGCGACATAAATGCTGAATGTCGTAGATTTGAGGTTACGTAAAACTTACTCGTTTATATAACACGTGAATGATGTCAATTTCAGCACTGCACTGTTCCTAAAGTTTGCGAATGCCTCAAATCCTTTTCGATTCGCTCACAGTTTACACTCTGCAGCCACACATCATCGCATCGATGTGACTTAAGTCATGAGGCGATGCACGAACACTCGAACGACTCGAACACGAAACGAACACGTCTAGTAGACTAGTAGTCGGCAACAGTCACTTAATGTTTAGTAAGCACTAAGCACTAAGCACACAGTGAGCAAGTAACTAAGAATTAGAAGCTCAGACAGCGTCATGTGATCGTGATCATGATCATGACCGACTCGTGTGCACGTCAAAGTACCGAAATTGATGATGCTCAATTGATTATTGAGTCACACTCACAAACAGAGTACACTTTTGCACTACATTTTGCAAATGCTTGAAAGTTAAGTAAACTTAATGGCGAATATTTTGTTGTGATGTTTTGGTGCGATTATTTAGCTCCGCTTGCACCTGCACCTTGCGTTCAATTGAGACGTGTTGAACAACGTAGTATTTCATACGGTGCTATCGCTGCCCATTACACGAAACGTCATTATTGTACTGTACTTGTACTCGCAACATGTTCGAAATGTTTTCATGTTTAGATATTTCGTCGTTCCATGTTTCATTGCATGTCCACGTCCGTGTCCACGCTATAGTGTGAGTATTGACAATGAAATCCAACATCCAACATCAGCAAGGCAAATATGTGCAACTGTGTAATGTGACTTAAGTCAGAAGCCAGAAGCAGATTGTTTAGGTTATCATTTTTCATCTAAACGTGAAGGGTTATTCACACCAGCATCATATATGACAATGAAATCCAACGTCTAACATCAGCAAGGCAAATTTGTGCAACTGTGCAATGTAACTTAACGTAAGTCAGAAGGCAGACTTGGAATTGCAAATGTTTAGGTTATCATTTTTCACCTAAACGTCAAGGGTTATTCACACCAGCATCAAATGTTTGCAGAAATATCCGCACAACTCGGGCGCCATCTATGTTTGAGCGTTTGAGGTTTTGCTGTGTCATGATGTGATGGGCGGGGCATAAAGAGCACATTTGAGCTTCAATCGTAGATTGCAAGCGAATTGGAAGCTTTAAAGCGATTTCGATGGAATTTACATCATTTTTACATTCACACAGCTCGTATAAACTGACAGGCGACATGTGTTCGAGTGCGATTGTATATTTTCACGAGACGAGACGTGTCTGGCGCACAAGCTCTGAAATGTTCCGCATTGAATCATCGGAGATCTCGCTGGCAGCTTCCATTAAATGAAAATCAACACCGAATTTTACGACTGTTTGTTGGCTTTATTGCTATTTCGAAAAAAAAAAATGGCGGGCTTGCAACACACCGCCATTAATCTGCCTGCGCTTGGAACACATCATTGCGCCAATGGGCAATTGTTTTCTGTTTTCGCTTTCGTCGGCAATTTCCTAACCTCGTTATTATGAGTTGCTGCATTTCCGAAAATCGACTTTAAAAATACCTAAAATCTAAAAGCGTCTCAAATCATTTCATGGGTTGTTGTGTTATGTGTCATAACACTTACACATGTGATATTGGTTGCCTAAGCAATAAAAAACCTCAATTCGTAAAACTCGTAAAAACTGACTTTGAAGTTTGAAGCTGTTCCAATGAATTTTCCGCCTTGTTGATGCGTCAATAAATTTCATTTGACAGTTGACAGGTTAGCCTTAACATCACTAACACCCAAATTGCACACATCTTAATCGAATGTCAATATAAGACATCTAAGACATACGTTTGCATATTGTAACAGCGTTAATGGTAGGCAACCAAAGTTACAAGCGAAATAATTACCTTATTTTTTTTGGCTGGTACTGCAAACAAAACTTTAACTTAGACTTAGGCATACATATTTGTTCGAAGACTAGGAAACTAGGAGTGTTCGAGAACTTTGAGCTTCTTGGCTGGGAACATGAAATTAGTGCGAAAATTACCGCCTAAAATTAGCAGACGTTCATTATTTCACTGGCGGGCTAAAAATAACCAAAAATGTTGCAGGGGCTTTGCAACTACGAAGCTAAGAATTACTTACTATCTAACATGTAGTAATGTGTATAATATAACTTTTAAAATGTCACCACAATTAATTTGGAAGCGCCATCTATCAATGACAGGCAAAACAAACCAAAACATTTGTGAAAACTGTAAATACAATATAAAATGCCTTATCATGTTATTCCGTAATAAAAATACCAATGGCATGTTTGGTGATAACAAAACGAGATATCGTATTCGGTTCATGCTATTCTCCTATTTTAACGCCGCCTATAAATAGGCAACTTTATATACATTTGGGAATACATTCTATTTTTACCGAAATGGCAAAAGTTAAAAGTTCACCGCATTGATTACTGATTCCGTAAATTCGTATAAAATACACAAATACCAAAATTAAGGTTGGAGGATGAAAAAAAAAAAAAATAGGAGGATTAAAGCTTGTCGTGAGTATCACGACGATGGAATTTATTCGTTTTTGTTACGTGCGACTGAACAGAATTGCATTTACGCACGCAAAGACGCTGGGGGGTGGATTTTGACTACCCCTAAAATAGCGTCACGCGTCACGCTATCAATGACGTCACCACGTCACTATCCTCTCATTTCGTGTGCAGTAGAAATCCGCTTTAGAGCTAGTGAAGTATAATAAGTTGCCTAACATTCAAAAACATTGGCACAGCACACTATAAAGGATTCTGTATGGTATTTGGGTAAGTCGTGAGTGGTGAGTCTGATGAGTAATCTATATAATCAATAATCGATGGTAATTCTATTTGCAATGACATTCATGATGCGGAAAGGATGCAAAAATTATATAGGCATAAAAAGAGGTTAGTTACCTTTGAAGAGTATTTGCTGATCATTGCAACGTTGCCATTTAGTGTTTTCACTAGTACCAGATCACTATGAACACCACAACAGAAATCGGTGATAAGCTAACGTGCGACATGCCAACACTGGACTGATTGCACTCACTGCGGTGAGTTCCGTGAGGATCGACTTTGTATAATATGTTGTGATGGTTGTGAGTTTGTAAGTTGTTGTGGAGCATATGGTTGATGTTGATTGTGCTGCCTACATAGTCGTCGGCCGACTCATTACGATCACGAATCTATCGATTCCTGATTCATGTGTGGCCCGTGACCGAAATTCAATTTCACTGAATATGCAATGACACTGACCCAATGCAGACGAGCAGTAAACATTACTAAATTATTCAGTCAAGTCACTTTTTCATCCGAATAAAGAATTATTGTGCAGTTCTGTGGCAAGATTTCTTGATTGACTTTGTACATAGAGTTTAATTTGCATAATTCAAGGTTGAAGTTGAGTTGATGTTGCACCAGAGAAAATATTGATGACGCAACTATACGCGGAAAGGTACACTTATAGAAATTGCTTCATTGAAGTTTAATCATACTGCCTTCATGTCGCCAGGTGGATTAAACTGCCATAAAGATTAGTCGAGCCTCGTCTATTGACTTTTTCACTGATTGTCATTTGTTAATCGTGTTTAAACCTCTAGTATAATCAAAGATATTATATTGCTACTTTAACACCTATAAAAATTATACTTCAGTATATGTAAAGTGATGACAAAAAAGAAAACTCACACGATCTGATAAATTCCGATGCGGTCTGATAATAATCCACTGCAGCAAAATCCAAAAACTTTTACCACTATTTATTGTACGTATAAGCTTTAAAATAAGTATATTAGCAAGACATGTTTGTCATGTTGATGCATGCTCTACATACGCCTTGGAACAAGTGCATATTTGTAATTAAATGCAGAAGAAACAATTAAAGTTATAGTTGGATGTGCTTGGTTCTTGAGGTTCTTGGTAAAAGGTACTTTCTCGAAATTAATTGACAAAAAGCGCGAAACTTATATAGTGCACATATTCTATGGTAGGCAACCAAGTTTACATGGTGCAACAGGTGCCCAGTTTTCAAACCTTTTATTACCAGATTATATCTTCCCTCTTTTCGGTTAGTTCGGTCAGGTCAGGTGCACGCTATTATGCACCTGGTCTTCGTTTTATAACCGACGCCACCAAGATCCAAGAAGAATGAGTACTTAAGTCAGAGTCTCAGTTGATTGCTAAATGTTACCATGTTACCGTGTTGTCGTTGAGTGTTGTGCGTTTGCTCGTTTGCTGAGAGTTGGAAAGTGCGCGGAGTTGAGTTTAGCTAGTACAGAGTCGTGTCGGAGGTGGGAGGACAGGGTCATTGGGTAACTAAACTTCGACTGTGACCAGGACAAGGTCGAAACACATTCAATAGCAAAATAGTAACAAACACTCGACTGAATACACTAGCGTAGTTCTTTACTATTCCTGTATTCATGATAGAACCAAGCGTATTTTCCTTCAACATTACGATTTACGCAATATTA
>JARJDQ010024422.1:0-15236 GCA_030264215.1 Geostiba sp. GC000077
ATATATTAAACATTTCTTTGTGAAAAGCTTTAAAATTAAAGAAATAAAACCTAAGATATTCAACAATAAAGTTGAGCTTTAAAGAAATTCGAAAAAACTTTAAAACCTACACTAATAAATTAGCAATCAACATCAAATTTTGAATTTCGATAGTCGAAGAGTGTATCTAAAGTATTAATAACTCTATTTTTGAACATTCTTATCAGTCTTTGAGATATTTCCTTTCAAAGATGGGGCATAGTTTTAATTTGTATTGTAACTGAATTTGCAGCAAACAATTTTTTTTCATGGGGGTAGTTTTGCTTTAATTAAGGTCAATTATAAGGGATGAAATATATTTTATACTAGTGAAATAATATATTAAAAATGTCTTTGTGGACAGCTCTAAAATTAAAGAAACAAAACCTAAGATATTCAACAATAAAGTTGAGCTTTAAAGAAATTCGAAAGAACTTTAAAACCTACCCTAATAAATTAGCAATCAATATCAAATTTTGAATATCGATAGTCGAAGAGTGAATCTAAATCCTAGATAACTCTATTTTTGAACATTCTTATCAGTCCTTGAGATATTTCCTTTCAAAGTGGGGGCAAAGTTTTAATTTGTATTGTAACTGTATTTGCAGAAAAGAATACTTATTCTTGGGGTAGTTTTGCTTTAATTGAGCCCAAATTAATGTCAATTATAAGGGATGAAATGTATTTTATACTAGTGTCATAATATATTAAAATTTTGTTTGTGAAAAGCTTTAAAATTAAAGAAATAAAACCTAAGATATTCAAAAATAAAGTTGAGCTTTAAAGAAATTGGAAAAGAGATAAAAACCTACATATTAAATTAGCAATAAACATCAAATTGTGAATTTCGATAGTCGAAGAGTGAATCTAACAGCTGACTAACTCAAAGTTTAAAAATTCTTATCAGTCCTGGAGATATTTAATTTGAAAGTTGGTGCAAAATTTTAACGTGTGTATTGTAACTAAACTTGCAGCAAAGAATCCGCCCCCATTTTGCCTGCCATTCGGCGTGCCGTATCTGCCATCGGTGGAATTCTGCGCGCGTCTCTTCGATCTGCACACGCTCGGCCAGAATCTGCAGATGTGCCTGGACTTTGAAACACGCGTGCAGCATGCGCCCATCTTTGTGCTGCACTTCGACTGCATGCGAATGGGCGCCGCCGGCTTTGCGGTGGTAAAACCCGGCGACGCTCAACAGCCGCCGCCGCCGCCGCCGCAAGAGGCCGGCGAGCCAAACGACGTCGTCGCCGCCGGCACCCCGTCTAATCCGGCCGCCACCACCGTGCACGCGGTCACCGACGTTGACATCTACGATGAAGTCAACGAGAACTGAACCAAGGTCATCTCTCAAGGTCACAAGCTAATTTCATAGAATTTTAACGGATTCACACCGCCCTGTGACGCGTTTGATTTGTTTGTGACTTTGTATGATTTGCGGATGCAATTTAATTGAAACATTCCGCGCTTTCATTTATTTATACTTAATCTGCGCAAATCTGGTGCAAACGAGCTGCGTCCACAGCCGTAGGGTGCTATTTGCGGTCCAGCAAAAAAAACAACATGGCCGCGGGTTTTCGCTTGATATGATTGATTAGTTTTGCACGCACACAGCAGGCCAGCGTTTCGAACGCACCAACGCGGAAAACATTACGTGCGGGGAAATTTATTGTGTTTGCCGCCGCGTTGCGGCGTATGTCGCATTGTTTGCCTACGTTATATTTTTTGCTCAAACGACGCAAACGTCATAATCAATTTCTATATGTAAATGTCTGCCTCGTTGCACAATGACAACTTTTTTCCATTTCACTACGTTTATTTTAAGGTCCAAGTACGATTTTAAACCAAAAAAATGAATGTTCATGTTAATGTTAATGTTAATGGTAATGTTAATGTTAATGGTAATGTTAACGTTAATGTTAATTTTAATTTTAGCATTAATTTTAATTTTAATGAACTGTTAATGTTAATTTTAAATTTAGCATTAATAAAATTTTAAATTTTTTTGTTGATGTTAATGTTAATGTTATTTTTAATTTTAGCATTAATAAAATAAAGATTTTAATTCTTAATTTTAATGTTTAATGTTATTTTTTAAATTTCTCTTGAAGAACTTTCATAATTTTTTTTTACTTTGGTGACACTCAAATACCTATGTTAATGTTAGTATTAATGTTAATGTTAATTTTAATTTTGTATATCCATGTGGCATTTCGTCACGTGTCACGTCAATCGTGTGTGATTAATGCTGGAGGAGCGTTCGCCGCACAATTAGAAGCCTGGCGGCGGCGGTTGGCGGCGGCGGGCACGGGCAGCCAGCTTCGATTAGGCGGGCGACGCTGACGTTACGACGTTCTGACGTTCGGCTACACATGCCGACACTTTGCTGCTTGGCCGCCCGCCCCCGCTAGCGTTATCAGAGACGCAGACTCACGCCTCTCTCGCGGGCGGGCGGTGATTGTGATTTATCGAGAAATTCATTAGCGCACGGCAGCGCCAGCCGCACGCAATCAAACTATCGATCTCCTTCCGAAATACCAACAACACCAAAAAAACACCACGCAGCACAAGACAAGACGCCCCACGCGCCCCGCGCTCTTTAATCACTTCCAGTAATCAGTATCGGCAACATTGTGACAGTGACAGTGACACAACCCTACTACACACTGTGTTACATTATATTACTCGTGTAGTTTTGTACTACAGCGTGTTAAAATAATGTGCGTTGTAGACACGTTCGTATTTGTTGTGGTGGAGGCGCCGGGACAAAGTTGCGGTGCGCCATGAAGTAATTGACTCTCTCCGGCGGCGGCAGTGGCGGCGTGCTCATTATTCGCGCTATGCATGTGTAGCAACTGTATCGCGCCATCGCCATCAGCCATGGTCGTATCTTCCGGGCGAGGTGGGTATACCGAAACCAGTCTCTTATCTTCCTCAATTGACCTCCCGCCTCCGTGACGGCTCGTCCTTAACGTCCTTCACTTCCTTTTGAATCCTTTGCATGCCATACAGGTAATTTCACATTTGGGGCAAAAAATGACTCAAAATCAGTGTTAATTAACAAAAAGTAATTGTTGTTGTTTTTTGTCAATATGTCAAAATGTTAATGTTAATGTTAATGTTAATGTTACTGTTATTTTAAATTTGAGCATGACTAAAATATATATGTATTTTAATAATGTTAATGTTATTTTAAATTTTTGCAAAATATTTTTTTTTGTGGTGGAGGCGCCGGGACCTAGCAAAAATAAATAAACTCATAATTTAAGTTTAATATTTTAATGTTAAAATGATCGTTAATCAGCACCACACAAAATTCTAATCAATATAAGCAGAGTTATCAGCATTTTTTTTTTTTTGGTTTTGTTTTACTCCCGATGCCATAAAGTTTAGAATCTCGATATAATCTCAATGCCTTGCATTGTGCATGGTATATTGTTAAATGTTATCCCTCCCCACACTCCCCACACTCCCCAGTGGCCAATATCCGCGCTTGCGTGGCGATAATTTATGCGCTAATTAATTCATCAGCGTGCAACGCGCAGCGTGCCAGCTAATAAACATTTAATTTGCAACAGAGTATCATCATAAAATATTAACGACAACTAGTACGAATTTCAATCAAAGCCGAGCGCTGCACGCATTTAAATATCGGATTATGCATTGACGCCTGTCACACGTGTGACAATTTAACATAACATAACCTACACTGAGCGCTATACGGAAAACGCGCCGTATTTTCTCCACACAAACAAAAACGGTAAGTATAGTATTCGCTTTGGGTGACGTTTTATTTGCTTGTAGATGTTGTTTTATTCTTTTGACATGGTTTAAGGGTGGGTGTGGGTGTGTGTAGCTTTACGTTGACAACTGCTTGTGCGCTGCGTTCCGTTTCGTGATTTAATCTCCATGCATGCGCAATAAAAATGTAAAAGTTGCGAGACGCACGACGCGCGACGCTTGCGACACACCCGACAGCTCTGACAACTACGAAAAACCGCCGCCAAGCCTTCCATGCGGGGCTTCCATGCGAGCAAGTTGTCGACGTGTTGCGTTAGTTGCTACTTCATTCTATTTCAAAGCGAAAACAACGCGATTTTCTACAGTTACAGGTTAGTACAAGGTGACTTTCGGTTATCATCAATCAAGGAACATATCGATTTATGTTAATTTTAATGTTAATGTTAATGTTAATGTTAATGTTAATGTTAATGTTAATGTTAATGTTACTGTTACTGTTACTGTTACTGTTAATATTAATGGTAATGTTAATGTTAATGTTCATGTTAATGTTAACATATCGATTTATTTTGGGTGGTACGGAATTTTTTTTTCGCCCACCTGTGTGTTAAATGAACTTTACTGCCCAATTTTGCGGGCGGTAAAAAACAGTTGAGGATCTCAACACTAGATGGCACCAGTTTATACTAATATAGTATATTAAGTACGTAGAGCTGAAACTCAGGGTATCGGGCCCTTGGGCTTTTGGGCGTTTTTTTGCATTTGTAGAAATTTTTGTGTGTTTCCCTAATCAGTGATTTACAATTGTTATCCTCGGTGATTTTCGGCGTGATTCGGTCGTATTTCAAGCAGGAAGCCCGTGGAAATCCACGAATGGTTTTCCCTTTTTACAGTGCCGAACTTCGCGGGCGCGAAAGTAAATGAATAATAAATTTCGCGTTACGGACTTCTCGGCAGTGGCGCTGGCAAATTTACTGATAGTGACCGAAACCTAAAAGCTCCCCCCCACAGTCACTTTTAGGAGCCAAACATTTTTTGTCCATTTTCCTACCCACGTCACGCCGTAGTACCACGAAGCTGCTTTATGTTTGGCGCGCAGATTTAAATAGACATCGACGCGCTGCTTGCGGAGGTGTCTTCACTTATTGAGTAAACTCTGAAGATGCGAGGCGCGGAGACGCCAAATAAGGAAAAAACTACCGCAACGACGACGACGACGAAGACGAGGTAACGCGAGTAATGCAAGGCGAAGAAAACGAACAGTTTCGCTATTTCGTGAAAGTTTGGAGCGCGCGCAGCGTGATTTTATTCGATTTTATTCGACTACCGCAAGAAATTCGGTTGTATCCGAGCGTCTCGGAGGCATCTGGGAGGAAAACCCCATAACCGCATATTCCCAACACGAGAGCGGGTGAAAAAATATACATATGCGCACATGCTGAAAAAATATAGTAAACATGAGAAATGCAAGGCACAAGATATTTGAAAGAAATTCCACTCATCTGTTTCGGTTTTTACAATATGTTGGAAATTTGGGGATGAAAATTCCTACAAATATATATTTTTCGTTTGTTATATTGTGCGTTGTGAACTAATACAAAGCATATTGAAATTAGTTGAATAGTTGTTTTTTCTTGCATAAAGTTCCACATTCGTCTCCCGGCGCCTCCACAATTTCACTATACGAATGTGTTTCTCTAGATACATTTGTTGATTACGTGTTGAATTTGTTAACATTTTGTATATAAAATGGCATCAATGGAAAGGGCATGAAATTTGCCATCTTACTGCAAGATAAATTATATTTCTCATTTATGTCATTTATTAGTTATTGTTCCTTGAAAATCGCCAATTATTTTTTCAAAAATAAATTTATGTTTCTCTTGCCAAAGAGTGGGATGTATTTGATTGATGTTGCATCTTATATGCACTGTGAAATATATCATATTAAAGGGAATTTCACGCTCTTCCCACGAAGCTAATTTCATAATTGTGGTTGTTATCATTTTTGAGTTACTGGGTGTTTAGTAAGAGAAACTCACCATTTTTGAAATTAATATTTTGTTCAATGTAAAAAAAAAAAGTATTTCTAACGAATAATATTAAAGTGGAATTGTGGAATTTCCACAGTCAATATAGAGAAGTAATGAAATGTTGACTACTTCTAAATTTCAAGAAAACTGCAATATTGGTAATTTATTTTTGCGCAAATTCCACACAGAAAGAAATAAATGGTATCACTCTGCGTCGAAAATAGAACTGTTCCACGTGGAATATATATGATCTGGTACATAACAACCCCATTTGGATACACACATCAAACGCGGCATTCGCATTCGATGCACAGCCACTGAGAAAATGCGAAATGCGCGGAAGCACGTCGGATGCGACGTTGGGAATAAATAAAAGAGGAATTCGCTGATATTAAGAACCAGCATGAAAAGTATCTCAATTTCAAAATGTCTTCCTAAAATTGTCTCTTCAATGTCTTCATTTACATTTTTAATGTGCGTGAAGAGTGTATGGGGTTAAACCTAATCAGTCCTTGCCCACGTGTGTGAGAGCAAAAGGGGGGTTAAAATATGTTTGTGAAATGTGAAATGTTTTGCGGAGCATGTTCGGACCCAGTCGCGACACACACAAGTCAGTAAATAAAATTAATCTATGCGCCGCCGCCCCCCCGGAGTGCAGACACAATACATACACCGCATTGTACGTGTTTATGCAAAACGTCACCTATTTTATGCGATACCGCGCTGGCGAAACTTTTCCCATCCCGTGGCAGCGCATCGCACCGCTTTACAAGCGCCTCGGCCGCCATTTTGTTCTTCTATTTGCGCCATTTTGTGAGCGCGTCCCACGCGGGCCCTTTTCGCCAGGTCCACCCAGCCGCATAAAATAATACAAAAGTCTATTTTACACAAGCGGTACACATTTTTCGCTGTTTAATTGAGGTTATGTTAGGTTGCGTAAAGTTTTTAATATCCTGAGCAATCCTGAGCCAGAATGTTAATTAAATTCGGGTTAGGCAAACATCCACGCACAACAGTGTCATCCCTTTGCTGTCACACTGTAATAGTTGCTTTTCCGAAATCAGGTCCGTAATTAAAAATAAGGAAAAATGTGAAGAACGAAAATAATTAAATTTAAATTATATCATTTCCTTAAAATGCGAAAGAAACAAATAACGCACAGCAGAGAAATTAATTAAATGTAATTATGAAACTTGACAACTCTTTTTCTGATAAGACGCGTTGTCAGCGATGCAGGAAAAAATGAAAACCAAAGAATACAAAGGACGCGCAGGAAAGTAAAGTAAAGTAAAGTAAAGAAAACGCAGACAAAATTTTCGGAATTAAATACTTTAATCATCAACTTGAAACAGAACCTCATTCGAAGGCCTTAATTTGCTTGTTTGCTGTGCGCGAATTTGCCACTTTTTCCCTCTCGGTGCTTTTTTTCTGCGTCCTGCTCCTTGTTGATCGACTTTGGAACTTTTAGTCTTGCCATTTTTTCCTTTCGCTTCCGGTTACAATTCCGAGCGGCGGGCGGCTGTTAGCATCTTAATATCATTAGCAGGCAAATACGCCAAAGCTGCGCTTTTCGTCCCTCTTTTTGTCTTCCATCCCCTCGCCCTGTGCAGGCCCAGCGCCGGCCTAGCAGAATGCAAGAGGGTGAAGTGCGAACCTTATCTGCTTCTCAAGGTTTTTAAAAAGGCATTGCGTTTAATCATTTTCTCGTGTTGGGCTTACATTACTTTCTGCGGGGGAGGTTCTGGGGTTGGGGGGTGAAAACTGGCACCTTTGGAAACGAGTTTAATAAGCACAGGAAACTGAGTAATTTTATAGCTGCATTCGAAGATGATATCCGCAACATTCAAATATTGTTCCTGTTTGACCTTGTGGGTATTGGTGGGTGGAGGAAACGGGCGTGCTTGCTATCTCGTGTGTTTACGATGCACGTCTTGTCATACATCGCACTCGGGGGAGCAAATATCGCTTTCGGTGAAGATTGATTGATCGGCGAGGCGCCTCCACCAATAGACATGTCACAAACATGTGTCATAAACAGGCGCTTCGCGTCAGCCCACCCCGAATCGCTTATTATCATTACAACTACAGCATTCACATGCGCATAACCTATAAATGTAAATAGTCTTGAATAATCGTGAATTTTGCGAAACTATTGTGAAACTTTCAAGTGCAGAATGTGCAGAAGTGTTGAAGTTTACAGTGTTTACAGAGTTTCATAAACATAATGCCACTTGCAAAAGTTTGTCGAATATAGGCAACTTAATACACTTGCTAGCTATGAAACAGAATGGCAGGCGTCTGCATTGGGAAGCGAGTTTAATGGGAATTGATAAAGATGCACAACGTTTGTTCTTCCAACACATGTTTCAAGAAATTTTAAAAAATTACTCAACTACGAACGCATATTTGCCGCCCCCGAAGGGGTGGCAATGGTATACAACTTACAGAGCGCCTCTTTGGCTATGCATACAGCTAAAGAAACTAAAAATTGAAGCACGCGTTTAGGAAATATGAACGATTTTCCAAGGCGTGTTTTAAATTTTTCTTTTAAATTGTTTAATTCTAAACTAATATTTGGGGCACTTGCCGCGCATTAAGGGGGTAGGTATGAAGTGCAAATTAAAGAACACCTCTTTGGCTATGCACACAGCAAAAGGAACTTAAATTGGAGGAACGCGTTTTGGAAATATTAATGATTTTCCAACGCGCGTTTTCAGAAATGTGGAAAAAGTGCTTAACTTTAAACTCATATTTGGGGTACTTTCCGCCCCCTGAGAGGGTGTATATGTAGTGCAAATTAGAGAGCGCCTATTTGACTATGCACACAGCTAAATAAACTTAAAATTGAAGCAAGCATTTTGGAAATATTAATGATTTTCCAACGCGCGTTTTCAGAAATGTTGAAAAAGTGCTTAACTTTAAACTCATATTTGGGGCACTTTCCGCCCTCTGAGGGGGTGGTTATGGAGTGCAAATTAAAGAGCGCCTCTTTGGCTATGCAGCTCCCTGAACACGCATTTTTACACACCCCGCAAATGGTCGACACTAATTAAAAGAGTTAATTAAAGCAATGCCAAACCGTTACCGTTATTAATTTTAAGCTTTTAGTCTGAACCTCTCAAAAGCTTGCTTTGTGTTGCGAAAAGAAGGAAATATGTTTGTGATTTGTATGTTGGCGAGAATTCCCAAATCGTGATTTGCACGCACGACTCATCTTTTTGATGATATGTGATGATATTAAATCAAATGCGAGTGTGCGAAATCATTTCGGCGTGATGAGGGTGAGGATACACTCACATACACACTCCGAAGATGCGCGTTTCCTCTTCTGTTGTTCTTTCATTTCATTGTGTTTTTGTTGCTCGTACCACCTTGATGTTGTAATGTTGTTCTTGTTTGCTTTTTGTTGCGCTACGCTCGTTACCGCTGCGTGTACCGTGTAAATATAATATTTGTTACTGTCCGAGGCGAAAATGTGCTGTTGTTTACTTTTCACACGTGTGCGCTGTACGCAGGGGGATGTGCGAGTGAAGGGAGAGCGAAGGGTTGAAAGGGTTGTGTGCGCTCGTGCGCGTCGATTTGCCATCGCGCATACGGAATATTAATAAAGCCCGCTAACATAGGCAACACACAAAGCCAGGCGTGCTTTCAATGCGCATTTGGTTGCCTAAACAACGGCGCTAAGTCGCCTCAGTCCTCGCATCTTCTTTATCTGACAATTAATTAATGTTGCGTGTTTATTATTTTACTTTTGACTTTCGCTGACGGCGGCGGGGCGAACGCATTAAATATTCCAGACGAGTTGATTGTGAAATGCAAATGAAAGTGAAAAGCCAGAAGTAGCTGCCTAAACTGGCCGCTAGATGGACCCAGATGGAGTGAGTAATCATTTTTAATGAACAGTTCCATTAGTCGCTTTTTATCAAAGCTGCAGCAAGCCGTTATCAGACGTGTAAATATTTGCTTGGGCGAAAAACGGAATTATGAGGGTTCCAACCCCCTGCACCCCCTCAGTTAGCTAGCTATACCTTGGCGTTTGATTATTTAAAAGCCCCCCCCCCCCACCGCCCGTCCGAAAGCCAAATATTTGCTAATAAGATACGTGCTTGGCAGCAGGCGCCTCCACCAACATCCCTTGATACATCCCTCTCGCACACTTCTGCATCGCGCTGATACCGACACCTGCATGAAAATCAGCAACGGAGGCGGATGTGTAAACGTGCGTGGAAGTTGAATTTTTGCTTGTAGTGGGATGCAAGGGGGTGTGAAATTGAAGTGTTTGACATGGGCAAGTTCGGAATAAATATCTCTCGGATTGCGAGTGTGCGTAACGAAGGCGTTGGCAGGTAGGCGTTAATTATCTCGCCTTAAAGCTAACACCAACATCCCTTCTCCCATGGGGGATGGTCTCGCCAGTTCGCCACGTGCTAATCCTTTCTCGTGGGATTACCAGCGAAAATACATTCGCAAAATTCAACGCACAATGCAAAGTTTTTTTTTGTTTTCAATTAAAAATGAAACTATAGGCAACCATATTTACATGTACATGTATACGTATACTTGGTTGCCTACATGTTTGTTGACATTTTTATTTTATGTAAAAGAAAATTATTGTTCTATGATCCTATGATACTAACTTCCTGATTGTGGCAGCGCAACGACACGCATATGTGTACGGGGGCAGTCGGGCGGTGGTCGCGCTTGCGCCGCCGCCTCCGCCGCCGCCGCCGCCACGAAGAACCCAGCACATCGCGTCGGATCCGGCGCCCGAGATAGCAGTCGCTCGCTGCGCCTGCCTCCGGCATACTATCATCGCCGCCATCCCGAAGCGCCGAAGCCAACCGCCGCCCCCCCATCGTGCTCTGGTGTGCCAAAACTTACGCGAAAGTTGAAACTAATCAACGCGCGACGGACACAAAAAGCCTGAATTAATCTGCATTGCAAAATACAAACATTTTTATCTCATCATGGCAAAGTGCAAAAAGTGCAGGCGCCTCCACCAGGAACAATTTTAAATCAACACGGACGTTTACATTTAACCCCTGACCTGTGTACTTTAGTGACATTTTGGTGGATTGTGGATTATTGGTGCAATGTGTAACATTACATCCGGGGCGCAGTGAGTGTGGGAGTTAATTTCCAAGCCAGGTAAAGTCCTTCTCTCAAAAATTCTTGTAAACGAATTCGAAACGAAACTTGTAAATGGAAAACTAGTCTCGATGCGTAGGCATCGTCCTGGGCCTCTCGATGCCGCGCTGCGAATTTTATTGGAAAACTTTCTGCACGATGGAGGATGATGCTCTTGTGGGATTCCGGGATTCGCCCTAATAAAATGAGCAAAACTTTGTTCCGCACACATACAATCACATTCGCAAGTCCTGAATAGAATTTTACCAAATGATAAAATGTTTAAATTTCAGCCCTTAAATTCATCCCTTAAATTTATCAAAATCTCAATGTTTAGTAAATAATTCAATACAACTTGGAAATTCAATATTTTAAATTTTCATCCCTTAAAATCATCCCTTAAAAATCACAAAAATTTTACATTTGAAAATTTTGTATAAGAACTGTTTACATATTTGATTGGTTTTTCCTCGTTGCTCTTGCTTTCTTATCGTGATCCGTCCACCCCTTGCGCACCCTTTGCGCACTGAAGGGTCGCACGCAGCAGACCGTCGGACGACCGGCCGTCGTCCATCTCCCAACGATATATCACGATGGCTGTAAATATTTAATGCCGCAACCATCGCAGCCTCACTGGGCAAAACCACCCTTACGGATCGGAGCGCGCGGCGATAAGGGATTGAAAAGCGTTTTGTTCCCAAACCATGGCCCCGCCGCGCTTTATCTCGGCAAACAAATCGTCCGCTGCGTTTTTATTTGTTGTTCTGGCTTCTGGTTGTCCTAACTATGTACACACAAGAAAAAGCCGCCCCTTGTAATGGCCACTAATTTATATGTAGAATGCGCGGGGGCATGCGAAATTGAAATTATGCTTTTTTCCTTCTCGAAGCTCTAGAGGCGGGTGAATTGTGTTGTGTCGCTTGTGTCGCTTGTGTAAATATGTATAGAAATGCGAACAAAAAAGCTCGCGCGACGAAATGTAAGGTTAGCATCAATTTTTTAAAATGGCTGACATTTGTGTTCGCTGAATGCGGAAATTTCTACATTATTCATGCAGCTCCTTATCCTCGTTACCTAAATATTTATAAAAGCAAAGCGTCGCCCCGAAATTCAATCCGAAATCCTCCGTTTTGCAAAGATAATATATTTTTAAATTCCAACGCGGCGCGTCTGAAGACTTTTTTTTTTTTGGCGCTGAAAGCAGAAATCGAATCGCATCGCCGGCTGATTATTTATTTCTTTAAGATGTCATTGTTAGTAATATACGCCTCCCTCCCCCAATCGTACAAACGACATGCTTCCTTTCGCAGTGCTTCAAACGCAACGTAAAAAGGAAGCAGGAATAAAAAAAAGCGCGTTGAGGAAATTTCCTTAGGAGCGTAAAAAAAAAACGTGTCGAACGCAGACGGAATGCCGACGGAGTTTTTGGCTGCTTTGTTGGTTATTTCCTGTCTTGTATTTGTTCTTTCATAAATCAAACAAAACGATGGAAAAAAAGCGCCGAAAACGCAAAAGGAAAAACTCCACCCTCTCTGCTGCAGCGTTATGCGTACACTCTTCCTTTTTTGAGGGGGTGGAGGAAAAGGGGTTTCGTCATTTTACTTGTGGCGTTTTATATATGTGGGAAACGCGACAGCCGCGGTCGACATTAAAACTTTAACTTTCTTACATGTGACAAATTATCATGGCGCTCGAGCTGCCTACCCCGGGGGTGCTTAAAAAAGTACCCTCACACCAGATAACACTCACCCCTTACTGTGGTGGTTCTACCAGCAGCCAGTGGAAGATTGCATCTTTGTGTGCTTTGAATTTCTATTCTATGAAATAGTAAATTTTTAATGTTACATATTTTTCTCTTATCTCGAGAAAATTTACATTTCCCAAACGCGTAGCTCAAATCTTATATGTTTCTGAAGGATGTGGGACGTTTCCTTATATTATGTATTCTAAAACAGCTACTAAACTTCATGTCAATGGCACTAAAACTACCCCTAAAAGCAAAACTGATATTTGTGCACATAAAAAACTTTATTTGGAAAATCCTTAGTATTTTATTTGAGCGCAACAACCCTTCTAATAATTATTTTCCTAAAAATGCATTAGAAACAAGTCCAAAGCCTACTCTAATTGATGAATTACATGTAAATCAAATGGGTCAACGTTCAAACACGTGGAAAAGCTCAGTATTTTTGGAACGCATCGACCGATTAAAATTTTTAGGGCTGTTTTATGGATTTTTAGAGATGAAAAAAATCATAGTAAATAATTAAGTGGCAAGAAGGTGGAATTACTGATTATGTAAGAAATCAATTTTAATATGAATAGCGAAGCAAACCACTAATAAGATTGAATCAAACATTTTAGGAGTGTGAATAATTTAAGCTTTTCTTCGTCGCAAACATCACAAACGTGGGGGAGGGGGTTGATGTGTATCCTTATTTATTATTCTGCATCCAAGCCGCACGTCTGATGGCGTGTCGTGAGCCGCCGCCGTTCCGTTTACATTTCATTTACATTGCCTTTGCCGAGAGAGCTTTCATATATTCACCTATCGAAACATAATGAACATGTACTGCGCGAGAAGCACCGCACAAGCTGGAGAGAAAGCGTTTGCGATTAGAATTAATAAGATATGACCGGTGGCGGCGAACTGCGAAGGCTTTTCGGCTTTTTGCTCTAATGGGATTTCGGAGAGCGTGGAGGCGCCGGGCTAATCGACGATATTTGTATTCGCTTTGCGCCCCCAGACAACACGTTAATATTTTAACAACTGCAACTCTGTAACCACCAACGTGCACTTTTGCGCCCTCTTTCACAAGAAGTTACAAGTGTGCTATCGAATTATTCACGCATTGAAATTGAAACGATTAAAACTTCGAGTACGCTTGACATTATGTAAATTAATAAACCATTCTTGCATTAATAGTCGGCGTGCTTGGGTGTGCAATTACTGGGCACCTGAAAGGTGTGTGTTGTTGCAAGGAAATCGCTGGGAATCATTCATCATGCATCCAGTTCCGAGGAAATTCAAATTATCCTTGCTAAGACGGCCACCGCTTCGAGAGCTTCGAAATGAAAGCGCCTACTGTGCGTACTAACTAGGTGAAGGTGGAAGGATACCAAAGAGGCACTAGTTTAGACTAAGGGGGTGGTTTTAGGTATTCAAGTCGCATTCCATACCGAAAGTAAAGTTTACATCGTGCCAATATTTCTTGAGATCTTGAGATATTGAGATTTTCTTGAGAAATCTGCAAAAAGTGTCAATTAAAAGTTAACCACTTGACTTTCTATTACCGACGCGATTTTATGTCTTCACTCCTTGGGCGACCAAGGGGCTAAAGGAAGAGACTAAGTCAAAACGAAGATTTTGAGCAAAAGCAAACGAATAGGAAGCTTGTTGACCGCTTCTTACGTTTTTTTTGCACCTCGCAAACGATTTCCAGTCACTTTAACTGCTTGCGAGCTTCTTCCTTCGTGGCGGGGTGGTAGTTTTAGTCAATGCTTCTATGCCCAATGCGAAAGGATTGTATAGCTCAGCAGCCGGCGCTTCTGAGGTCCCAATCAGAATCGATTTAGACGGCTTCTACGCACTTTGGGGGCTCTGGCTGAGTGTTCTTCAGTTTTCGCCGGGCAAGTTCGGGAAGGGAGCGACAAAATTGACTTTTTATTGCTTCCCGAACAAGCGTGCGCAAATTCTCAGCGGGAGCGTATTTAACTTTTCGAGCGCATAAAAACTATAAGTGGATATTCGCTCACGGATTCAAGTCCAAAACAAATGGTGGAGGGGCCGCACAAACTGGATTCGACATTTTCGGTCATATTGTCGATGAGCGGCGGTCGTCCTGTGTGTTTGTCTAATGCTTCGCATGAGTAGGACGCGCGCGCAGGACGAGCACATTGTTTGGCCGGGTTTGGTGGTGTTTGCCGACGCCCATTGTATCACGATTAGAAAAGCCAGTTTGTCCTCGGGTTGTCATAATAGATTACGTAGTGCACACACACATTATCTACAACACGACAGTACATGACACGGTACACTACATCAACTGCCAACCCCTCTAAACGGCATAGTGTGGTCGTCAAAGCACGCAGATTTTTACGGAAGCAAACAAAATTGATTTTTTAATGAAAACTTTTAGGTTTAAAATTTATCATTTTAGAGTACAGATCACTAATTTCCAAACTAAACTTTAACCAAAAAAGCTTTATAATAAGTGCGTGAACAACATTAGTGAGGACTTTAAAACAATTGCTACATTTTTAAACGAGCGGAAGGAGAAGTGTGTAGATATCGTGAGCAATTTATTGCCACATGACTAA
>JARJDQ010024441.1:0-16129 GCA_030264215.1 Geostiba sp. GC000077
TTACAAATTCGTAGTGATATTCCGATAGATGGCGCAACATTTTCAAGATCAAGATCAAGATCAAGATTTTTTACTTCAAGACAAGATTGAAAGACAAAGAATAAAATATATTTCTTGATTATTTTCAAGACAAGATCAAGAATTAGATTCAAGACCAAGATTCTTGTCTTGGTGAAACCCTATAGCTAGACCGATGTACTATCAAGCCGGTACTTTACCAAGTTATAAATAAGCATTTATAGGTAAGGTTTGGGTTGCTATGCTTTATTGCCTTAAATGATGTTTTGCATGTTGGAAAGTTGGAAGCAATCAATGCTTAATTTTAGCTTTGATTGTACAGCGAATTGATTTACGATCATGACGTTTAGCATATATGCAACCAAGCATGCATGAGTCATAAAACAACCAATAACAAGCAATGTTTTATGCGTTCATATGGTAGAAGTACCTTATGGTTGTAGGACGGAAAATATTGATATTCGCCGCATGTTGATAAACACCTCGTCGAGCCCTGCAAATCGTGCATAAATACATCGAATGTTGCAGTGTCCCAGTTTATGCGGGCGGGTGGCGGCGGCGGCGGCGGCTACGTGCGAATCGCGAGGCAGTCTTGAACGTGCCGTCCGGAACTGGGTGATAATACGCGCGCGGGGTGGGGGCGGCGGCGGCCGACCGTCCTGGTGTATTGGCTACTTGTTGCCGCGGCTGCAGGTGGCGGGGAGCCGGGGGGCGTTGCGCAGCCGCCGCGCGAGCCAACCGGTTGCGCGCGTGATTGCGACCGCGCACCGCCCACCCATGCAGGGCCGCCGACCTACGAAATGCCTTCGGTCTTCAGCGCCAGCAGATCCGGGGGCATTACAGTCGCGTTGAGCGCCCGACGTGCACGCACCTCCGTTTTGTAGGGGGGACGAAAACAACAACGTGTGGCGGGAAATTCAAAACTATTTGCAACCATTTGATATTAGTGCGCGTGTTTTTTTTGGTGATCAGTGCGGAAGGGTGCGATGCTGCCCTATCAGGCGGTGGCGATGGACTACGCCGTCTCCTCCAGTTTTCAGCGGCAGGCGCCGATGGGCCTGGGGGTCAACATCAATCCGGCCTTCACGCACTCCTGGTTCGTACCGGCGGATCTCTGTGTCCCCTACAAACAGACTCCTCTCCTCGAACCAGGGCATGTTACAACTTATTTACGTCTATTATGCTGCGGTTTTGTAACAAATCTGTTATATAACATTTTTTCAACAACTATTTGTGTTACATGTAACTGCAGCTCTCTAGCAAATTTGTTACAAGTGTAAATCCGCCTTTATACGCACCATAACCTTAACGCCAGTAGGAGGCCATTTTGTTTCAAGCACCAACCATATTCCTCCATAACACTGCACAACACGCATGATATTTACTTGCAACATAAATCGTATTGTGTTTATGTTTATGACTTGCAAGTTTTTGTGCAAATCTTTGTGGTTTCCTCTTTTTGTCAGGGAAGAAAAAGTAGATTAATATGCTTCATGGACCAAAGTGTGTCACAGGTTGCAGATTGCAAAATGCCAACTTAAATTGTGCAACATTGAACTGAATAACTTTATACTTTGCATGTTTGCAATTGCAATCAAAAGGCCGAATCTAAAAAAGTTGTTTGTGATTGGTTCGGTTTGATCCAGCAAGTGCGAATCTAGGAACGACGAACGTGTGAATGAAATGATGAAATGAATCATAAACGCTTATTGCCGTAAAACCTCGGAGGGTTGCAGTTGCAGCAAGAGAAAAAAAGGGCATAAGGGAAAAAATGGGTAAAAATGTGCGCGATCCCGTGATTGAAATAAGCCTCCTGGGGGCCACGCGCCGTCCACTCGGCGAGATCTATATAGAATTCCTTCTGTTCGGGTGTCGGCAGAGGAAGAGGCAAGAAAAACGCGGAGGAGTGTGTGCGGTGTGTGGCAATGCGCCCCCCGCACACACCCGCGACAATCGGACTTGTTTTCATTTTATTTTAGTGGCGCGCTCCCCCAATAAAACCCAATAATCGCATTATTTCCACTATTCTTAGTGTGTCCCCACTGAGGTTGCAAGCCGATTCAACCGATTTGAACACGGAACGGAAAAGGGCCGGGAGGTGCGGATAATGTATGACGAGGGCAACTCCGCAACTCGTTGTCGTTGTCATAATGCACTTTAATAATGCAAAAGTGTTGCAGTGACGAAGGATTTTGCTCTTAAGAAGTCGAGTCAAAAGGAAATGCTGATATACAGGGTGGTGGATCTTCAGTAGTGTTTTACAAGTCATTTGAAGAAATTTAAAATATTTGCTTCTTCCGCTACGGTTGCACCTTCTGGTAGTGGTAAAGATAGAGATGGGCTGGAGACGGTCGGAACAGACGTATGCCTCGGAATATCCAATTCTCTAGCGTTGTCCAGGATGTCCCTGCTGCTCCGGGTCGGATCCTCTGCGTCTGCATTGAGTCGATTTCTCACCGGAGCACCATTCCTCACCACTCCTTGATAGTTGATTCTTGATTGTACTGTTCAGAGAATTTTAGAGAACTGTCCATTAATTGCAGAGGTTGTAAGAAGGTGTTTATCTTAACAAGAGTCTTTTTCACTAACAGATGCATTAAAGACATTAAAAATTAGAGTAGGCGTTGAAAAGATATAGATCATTCTAATTGAGGTTAGAGGTTTGGTTGAAAACAAATTGTGACTTACCATCTATTTAGAGCGATTTGGAGACTTTTTGAACATTCCGACACATCTGACTTTATTCATATGATCAATGGTGATATTTCAGACTCCAGTTTTTGGAAATGCTGCGAATGTTAAATTTTCGTTTTGGGGCACATTCCTTATCCTGAATGGGATAAGTTAAGATGCATCTTAACTTATTAAGAATCGTCTTTTTAGCAAACAGATTCCCTAATGAAACTGAAAATTAGAGAATGGATTGAGGGAATATGAAACATTTCCTTTCTCGACACCTGTTTTGCAAATTTTCCAAATTGAGGAAATATTTCCTGAAGAGTGTTTAAAAATTTCTAATTTGTTTATTTTTCTAAGACCGTTTTGGGAACTTTCCTTGAGAAGGTTGTATATAAATACATCTTAAGAATCGTCTTTTTGTATATCAGAAACCCTAAATATACTGAAAATTGGAGCTACTGTTTTGGGGCATATTCCTTCCCCATCTTAACAATCGTCTATTTGCAAATCAGAAGGACCCAAGACGCTGACACTGAGGAAATATGGCAGGTTTGCTGAAGAGTTTCTAAAAATATTATAAATATTCTATGTTTAAGACCGTTTTTGAGAACTAGCCCTATATATAAGATGGTTGTAATAGGATACATCTCAACAATCGTCTTTTTGTCAAATAGAAATACTAACGAAACTGAAAATTTAAGTAGGTATACGGATTTTCAAAAGTCGCCATGTTTTTAAATTCCATTTTGGGGCACGTACCTTCCTCTAAAGACACTGATATTCGGAGCACAGGTTTCCTGAAGAGTTTCTCAAAATATAAAAAATATTCTATATTTTTAAGACCGTTTTTGGGAACTATCCCTGAGTAGAATGTAATCTTGTAATAAGATGCATTTTAACAGTCGTCTTCTCAGCAAACAGAAACCCAAAAGAAACAAGAATTTGGAGTACGCCTTGAGGAATTATAAAGCCTTTCTAGAAGTCGTCTATAGATATTTTTAAAAATTCACTCTTTTAAAAACGATGTTTTGCAGCACGTTCCTTCTTGCCCTTAAGGGGTTAAAATTGGATGCAACTTAACAATCCTCTTTTTGGATGTTAGAAGCACCAACGTAACTTTGAATTGAATGTTTCAATAATTGGTAGCATATCTACTGGAAAGCAGAAATGCTTGCCACAACCAAGGTTCTACACCTCTTCAGTAATAGTATACCCTTTGTGGTTCGTGTGGTCATAGTAGAAAGGCACTCTCCGATCCACCTCCCACCTCCCACTTTTTCCATCTTTTCCCGTACTGTGTTGCAATTGAAGTACTCGTCTACTCGTCCACTCGTCGTGGTGAAGTAGTACTCTTACTCCCGAGTAGTGCTGACTGGACCAGGGACCTCAAACGGAGGCATATCGAGAGAGCTGGGGCTGAGTTTATGGCCCATGCGGAACGTGCCCGCGTTCGGAACGTGTCGCGCTAATGACTGTCAGCTCCCCGGGGACGGCAAACGCTCCGATCTTCGGCATCCCCGCCATAACCGAGTGACTTTCGTCATTTTATCGCTCACCGAGTCCTGAGCGCCGTATAGCTACTATAGCCATAGGTAGTACTAGTACTATAGGTAGAGTAGCTTAGGTCCTAGGAGTTAGACCATCTAAGCATCTTTGACGCGTATCACCAGTTCGCCACTGCTGATGTATATCTCCTGTATCGGACCCACCGGTCGTAAAACATTCCCGATCCCCGAAAAACTCCACTTCTTATCGCGACCCTTGACCCTCGGTACATTTTAAAACCCGTCGCCTTTGTGTTTCGCTGACTTATGACTTCCAAAAGTCGCACTCCAAAACCAAGCGACTACAAAGGTGATTGGATGTCTTTGGCCTCCTCAGTCCTCACGTGCCGATGGTCCAGGTTCCAGGCGATCGTAAACGTGGCCCCCGTTTAATTCCTCCCCGATCAGCGCGCCTCCCATTGGAGGTCCGGAAATAACCCCGGCTTGCAAGAAACGCCTAATCATCATCGGTGTCGCCGCGTCGCGCCTTTCCGCTTTATCCATCCTCGGGGAATCCGGCAACGAGCAGGTCCATCGGGAAATCTTCATTTTCAATGCCCATCTTTGCGCACACACAGTCGGCTAATAACGACCCCATCTTTCCGTTACAGTATCTTGGAGCTGCGAAAGGAGAAGAGCCGCGATTCGGCGCGCATCCGCCGCGGCAAGGAGAACTTCGAGTTCTACGAGCTGGCCAAGATGCTGCCGCTTCCGGCTGCCATCACCTCCCAGCTGGACAAGGCGAGCATCATCCGACTGACGATATCGTACCTGAAGCTGCGCGACTTCTCCGGCCACGGCGATCCGCCATGGAGTCGTGATGGACCGCAAAACAATAAAACACTCAAATGTAAGTTCACCTAACCTCTCTTTGTGGGCACATTTAGCAGGAGCAAATACCGTTATAGGGGGAGCTGGGAGGTTTTTGAAGTGTTGATGAGACCACAATGTTCGCGCTGCACATCAGGGCAAATCTTATTTTCTTAAATTGCGCCCTCGGCCCTCAGCGCCGCAGCGAGCAAGCGCAAGGCAATGATATACGATAAAACGAAGCTACTGACGGGCCGTTATTAAATTATCTAAAAAGAGGGCAGAATGACCGCTGCCCGGCCCTGCGTCGGGGTGAAATCCCCGCGGGACGCGTCTCCCAGCCTTCCAGCATTTTACCCTCTTGTGCCAAGACACAACACACAACACGAAAAAGAACGCGAGTTTAGGTTGTAGTAGGTACGAAGGCGTACAAGTGAACCTAACCTCTCTTAACCTCATTTGACACCTTTACCAATGTTCCAACGGACTAGCCCCTATGTGATTAAAAGTCTCTCTAAATATTGACTCATTGAAACTGCAACCTGCGCTTGTGGGCAATTAATCAACTCAAATTAAGTTCCCCCGTCGTATCATCAGCATTCGGTTTTTAGGTTAGGGTGCTCCGAACCTGCGGCGTGCTGGTAAATAGACTTTGCATAAATAACTTTTCTCCAACCGACAACGAAGAGACGAAGAGACTGTTGGCGATTGGGGCAGAGGCAAACAAAAGTTGTTGGAAAACTTCCCAGCTCGCTGCGGATCGATGTCAATTCATTAGCGCTCTCTTATCGCCCAATCTGCGTGCCTGCGGCTGAGGGGCCGCTAATTCCGCATAATTATTTCACTTAGTGCTCTTATGCAATGCGCACATTCTCAGCTAATTTCATCATTTGCCCTCCGCGCCTCTGCGCCTGCAATTGGATTTGCGAATTTCAACGATGCGCCCCAGCGGAGAGAGGGTTCCCTGATTCGATTTACATGTTGTCGTTTTGAGGGCTGTGCCCAATGTATTTACAATTTATCAAACGCTGCCGCCGGAAAAGCCGCAATCAGTGTGCATAGTTCCATACTCGCTGCCTCGGTGTTCACTCAATTCAAGGTAATCAAGTCCTTCTATTGTACACACAGCACTTCACATTCACTACGAGGCACAAGAAAACCGTTGGCCTGTGTGGAGCTGTCGATCTGCGAGAATTTTGCTTCATTTTGGGACACGCAGCGCCATCTCGTGGCTAATTTCTGAACTATTGTGTCTTGCGTGTTGTGCGATTTGCATGCGTCAAACGACAAAAGACAAAAGGATGAATAACTGTGTTCTTGGAAGCATTTTGATAAGCCAAAACAAAATGGAAATACCAATGAAATGTGTCGCCGCCGTGACAAATGCCGATGCAATGCATCGGGACGCCACACGCATGCTAATTACGATTACATCGATCAATGCGACAATACCTGCTGTCTGCTGAAATAGACATTGAATTGAAATTATATTTTGAATGCTCCTCGTCCCCTCGACATGGAAACTTTTTTACTATAAAGCTAAAGCTATAACATCTAACATTAAGAAACGGAAAACATACGCTGTAAGAATAATTATTTAACTGTTTTCCAAGGATTCACAGAGTTGTCACAGCGCCATCTACCTTATTATTACCAAAGCTAGAGCTTTTAGTGTTCTTGGGGCTAGGGATGGGCAACCTACGATTAAGATACATGAAGAACATTAGCATTTAATGAATAAAAATGTCCCCGAAACGAAGTAAAGCCTAAATTCGGGCGTTCGGGCCCCAAGCCAAGTAAATCCCATTAGTGGGGCGTTGGGCATGGACACGAAATGCCAATAATGATGAAGATTAGGGCTAATCTCTCATTTTCTCGAATTTACCAATATTAGAAGCGGGCGAGCATCCAGCAAGCCGTAGTTAGACTTTATTAAGGCTCCACATTTCAAAGCATGGTTGCGTAATGGGTTGCCTACAGTAAAGCCCAATAAACAACAATAGCAGTTCGATAGTTTTTGTAACTCTTCTAACTTGTAGTTGTAACAAATTGTGTTTAATGTCACATCCGTGAAATATGACTCTTCGATAGGGTAGGGTAGTTTATTGGACACCCCAAAAAGTTCTGGAATCGGAATCGGGATCGAGAATGCGGTTAAAAATACAACCGACACGCCATACTTCCCATACTTCGCATGCATTTTTAATTCAAACGAGCGCAAATCGAGATTTACCGCACGGAATTCATCTCTTTGTGTTGGTGCGAGTGTGGTTGCAGCACTTGTGGCGTGCGCGGAAGAATTATTTGCACATAAAACACGCATAACCAACATCGAACATCACTGAGGAGTGGGGTCTGCTTGGCATTTGGTGCTTGAAATCGGCAGGATGACAGGATGAGTAACGAACGCACTTCAACCCTACTACCGCCATATGGTGCGATACTCATTCAGGCATCGTTCAGGCATAATTCACAATAAATATACATCAGTTTGGTCGTCTGGTGGATTTGGTGCGTTTATTGCAAACCATTACATTCCTTCGTTTTGCCCTTGGCCCTTCGTATTTCCTTGTTGACCCTTCTACTCTGACAGTGCTACGACAATCGCATGTTAAGTAACCTGTAACCCTATAACCCTAACCCCTGACTATAATATGACAGCTGTCAATGTCAGAAATGGTGGGGTTATTGTAGGTTAGAATCGTAGCTCTATTAATGCTTGTTTGGTGTTCTTTGTCTCATTTGCAGCCGCCAATCGACGGACGGCAGGTGGCATCACATTGGACATATTCGAACAGCACCAGGGCACCCACATACTTCAAGTAAGTCGCCTGAAAAACCAATATTACAGGAACATACCCCAAAAGTATGTTGTCGCCTAATGTTGGTTGCCTTGGAGGCAATTTATTCCGCCATTTTGCTCGCCGGCGCGGCGTGACGTTTGATCCCAGCCATCCCAGGCAACCAGGCATCCCAGCGGCATGAAGAATGACCGTCAAAACATGACGGGAATAACTAACTCGTTTACTGACAACTCCCGCCGAGGGGTGGGCTCCGGAAGAGATGCGAGATATTTTTTGATAAATGTATGCTTACCGAATGCATCATCTGTCACTCCGTGATTCTAGACCAATCAAAATGCGTATCTAAACGTATCTAAAAGCATCTAAACGATTCTGGAACATGGGGCACGTTCAAATATTCTGCCTACTGTGCATCTACTGTGTCTGTGTACAATGTATATTTCAATTGATGTTTTCTTGCAGTCGCTGGATGGATTCGCGCTGGCGCTCGCCGCAGACGGCAGATTCCTGTACATCTCGGAAACAGTTTCCATCTACTTGGGCCTGTCGCAGGTATGCAACCAACTGTGCATCGAGTGCATGCGAACATGGTTTCTTTCACGCGTCGTGGCGAGTTTGTAAAAACGAATGAAATAAGAAACAAGCGCACTCGGTGCTGTCGCCGGCAAAGTTCAGTCCGCTCCACCCTCTGGGTGGCGGAGGCAGCGGAGGCGGCAGTCGGAATGCCGGGCACGTACTCCTGCAGGCGGCGTGCCTGCCATTCATAATGCGGCGGCGGGCGCGCAATCGATAGGGTGTTCGGCGTTCGCAACATGGCCGACCTTCCGGCCGGCCGGCCCGCCGCACGTCCCAACGACCCGTTGCGGGCCCGTTGCACGTACGCGCTTATCACCTATAGTTTTAAATCTCTCCAGCATCGCACCCGCACATACTAATTGTCCCGTTTTGCTGTCCCGTATGATCCCAACGTGCGTTTGTTTCAATTAAAACTTTTAGCCGCCTCCAGGCCCATATTTAATGCATTTTGCTTGCGGCCTTTCGATTGCGTTTAGGTGGAGATGACTGGCAGCAGCATTTTCGACTACGTCCACCATCAGGACCACAACGAGATGGCCGAACAGCTGGGCTTGGGTCTGTCGCAGGGGGCGGGCATGGCGTCCCCCGGCAGCGGCTCCGAGGAGGGCGGCTCCAACTCGGGCACCAACAATCCGGACGGTAAGCAAAACGACAAATTCTACCGAAATTTACCAACCTTCCACAAACGTTCACAATCACTGTAGGCAACTCAATATACACACAGCAAAATAGAATGAAACACAAAACAAAAGAAGAGGCAAATACCATAGCAGACACTAACATACAATTTGTTTCGCGTCGTGTACAAAAGACAATCATCATTTTAAAGTTGTGTTTTCTTTGCTTGTTTCTAGTTGCCGACGGACAGCAGCATATTAATGAATTCTCTTTTCCAGTGTCGACTATTATGTCGCTGGCGAACAACCCGGCGTACAAAGGGTTGGATCGTGCGTTTTGCATTCGCATGAAGTCGACGCTCACGAAGCGCGGTTGCCATTTTAAATCATCCGGATACAGGGTATTTCTTTCTCTTTTTTCGAATGCATTCCAAAAATCAAAAAAAGATTGTGATTGCAAATGGCGTGTGTGTGTGTTTTCAGGTGGTACTAATGTTGTGTAGATTACGACCGCAGTATACGTTCTCGCACTCGCGAAAATCCCAGCCGCCGTTGCTCGGCATGGTGGCACTGGCGATCGCATTGCCGCCACCGTCCGTGCACGAAATCCGCTTGGAGTCCGACATGTTCGTCACGCGCATTAACTTCGACTTTCGAATAGCGCACTGCGAGCCGAAGGTTTCCGAACTGTTGGATTACACCGCCGAGGAGCTCACTGGCCGAAACCTATATACACTGTGTCATGGCGAGGATGCGAACAAATTGCGAAAGTGTCATATCGATTGTAAGTTGAAGGCGAATTGAAGCACGAATTGTGTGTCACTTTGTGACTTTGGTTGTAGTAATCAACAAGGGCCAAGTGCTAACGCATTACTTCCGATTGATGAACAAAAATGGCGGCTACACCTGGATGCAAACCTGCGCAACGGTCGTCTGCAGCTCGAAGAATGCCGAGGAGCAGAATATCATTTGTGTTAACTATGTGATAAGGTAGCGTTAACCTCAAAAACTTATCAAACACCAGAGACATGATTGTGTGTTGTTTTAGTGGTAGGGAGTATGAAAATTTAATAATGGACTGCTGTCAAATGGAGGACAACACGCACACGGTGAAGCGTGAGGAGGCGAGCAACAACGATCCGGAGAATGGCTCGCCGGACGCGGATCGAGGAGGTACTAAACATAACCTATGTCACTGCCCAATCTAACTAATTCTTGTGAATGATGTGTGCAATACAAGATGGCCGCAACAGCGGTGGTCCTTCCAATCCACCGCCGGAGCCGTCGCAGCATCCCAATGAGGACAACAACGTGGAAGATGGCGGCGATTCGCGGAGTCATCGCGTCGAGCATCTCACCCGCCTCCAGACGCCGACCGAATCGCGGAAGACAATTAACCTGCGCCGCGGGACAAAGCGGCGTGCGCAGGCCGACGTGACCGTCTCCTCGGACGACGAGGTCGACGTCCCCGCCCCAGTCCCGAATCGCAGTGTCGTCTTGAGTCCAGCATCGTCCTCCTGCCCGGACGCAGCAAACAACACCAGTCCAAAGGCGCATGCGCACGAGGAGACCAGCACGTCGGTAAAAGACCTCGAGAACGCCATGTCCAAACACCTACCGGCGTGCAAGAGCCCTGCAGCTGCGCACCAGCCCACGGACTTCAGCACGGACGCCCTGCTGAAGCAGCAGCAGCGCACGACGATCCAATGGATCGGCGCGCATCACCAGCAGCTGCAGCAGCAGGCGCCACTCCCCGCCTCGGCCCTCTTGCGGCAGCTGTACGCCAACCGCGAGAGTGTAATACGCGCGAATGTCCACGGCATCTCTACACCGGGCGGTGGGCGTGGCTCCGGCAGCTATCCCTACCCCGAATCGCAGGTGGGGCCGCTGCCGACGCCACCTGGCAGCGAGGGTTCGTCCACATACAGCGAGCATCAGTTCCTCCTCTCGCAGCATCAGAACTATCCGACTGGCTATTCCATGGACTACCATTCGGCGATGACACCGCCATCTAGCGTCTCGCCGCGCGACAAACACCAGCAGTTGCATCCGACGCCAGTCGCCTTCGATGCGCCGGTTTATCAGGACGTCCTGCGCCATCAGTATCCGGACAGTCCGCTGCCGCTGAAGCCGCAGGTGTACTCCTACGTGGAGCAGCCGCAGTTCTACCATCATGGCGCCACCAGCGCCGGCTTCCACCTCTACCATCCTAGCAAGACCACGCCCACCGCGCCCGGCAACTGGTATTCGCCCACATAGTGAGCACATTTTGAGGTTATCAAGGTTATGATGTACATATTGACGCTTTGTTTCGTTAGGGTTTCGTTAGCCACATATTTAGAGGCTATTATTGTACTACTATGTTGAACAAAAACCAAAACCAAAGAGAGTAGGAAAATGCGCCGTGGAAAGCGAATCAAAATTATAAATCAACTTTTGTTACTATTATTACCTTAGGTATGCATAATAATTCTGTTGTCAAATGTGTACGTTTACACAATCCATATCCTGTTATAGTTTTTCGATGTAAATACGATACAAACTAAAAAATAATGAGCTATACCCTATACTATAACTATAGCTGTAAGATAAGTGATAAAAACGTAAACATGACAAGATGAAATCTATAGTATATCTATGTATACATTTTTGCTAAACAAAAACGCTAAGCACGACAAAATGGCCGCCTATAACACATCATCAAATGCATGTAAATACTTCAATTAGCAAAAGAGCAAAAACCTGTTCATATCGAAATACTGCTGCTGATGATTGCTATAGCGCTATAGGATTTTCACTCTTGTGTTCAGCTCCAACGCGCATGCGCATCGATTGTTTAAGAGTATAAGTTACTGCACCCGAATCGGAACGATTTCGAAGCGCTGCTGTCTGAATCGGAACGCACCCCGCCATCTGCCAGTCACAATGTATTATATTTCAATCGGTGGCAATG
Organism: Geostiba sp. GC000077; assembly: GCA_030264215.1. NCBI lineage: Eukaryota > Metazoa > Arthropoda > Insecta > Coleoptera > Staphylinidae > Geostiba > Geostiba sp. GC000077. Next base: position 12,002 of record JARJDQ010024441.1, read on the forward strand.
GTGGGTGATACAATGATGCAAAATTAGTACGAGTAACATACCCGGCTTGTTTCACATTGACATGGAGAACATACAACATGTAAGATATAATTTATGTGCAATATAATACTTGATCAAAGTTTTGATCACGTCTTGTATGTGTTCCTTTCCTACTTTGGCTTGGCTACGTAGAGATGGCGCTTGCATCGCTTGCATGTTACCGTGAGTATTTTTAGTCCTAGTACAACACACACAAAATCAAACATAAAAATGTAGACTTTGTATTTATTTTATCATCTAAAATCTGAATGATTAAAAGTCTCCAATCAACGTAGCTAGTGCCATAAATCAACAATTAACGAACTTCACTCAATATATGGTGATATATATATATATATATAAATGCAATCAATATAGGTTTTGTTGGCGATGCCCGAAGTTTGCCAGAAGCTTTAGAACTTAGAACAATATGTCGTCATCACCCTCGTCGAGCAACATATTTGTCGGATTGTCGTCAATCTCTTGGAGCTTACCATCGGCAATAAGAGCTGCCTTTATCGCTTCGGTTTTTGCACGAGCAATGCGTTTCTTATCTTGAATCTTCTTCAAGCGATAGAATTCCTCTCGCTCCAACTCATCCAATTCGGAGATGATATAAGCCAAGGTACGTTCGATCCTTGGAATGATTACTGCAAGCAACCAGCAGATTGTATACAGTATGTCCATCATACAGATATATGTATACGTTTAAAATAAAGCCACGGTATAACATACCATGCTCAATTGCGTTAACTCTTCGGTTCGTGATCTTGATAACTTCATCAAGTGTCACAAAGGATGTTTGAAGGGAAGCCAATTCAACCAGCAGCTTGACAGCATTCTGGTAGTTCCTCTTTAACTTGGTCAGCTGCTGACCACCTTTTGCCAGCAGGATCAGCTCATAGGAGTCAGCGCTATCCTGAAAGCTCTCAAAGACCGGAAGAGTAACACCTGGAAAATTATGTTTTATACGCAATTCTTTTTGGATCGCTCTGTATAACCTTACCGGCAACATTGTCTTTCTTGGTACGAATTTTAATCTGCGCTTTTGTACAATTCTGCAAAACGTCTTGATTGAAGTCGCCGGAGGTAAAGCGTACTTCAGCCAATGAAAATGCTGCCTCCTTCATGACATCACCCATCAATGTCTTTGTCTGCATTAGAATTTAGTATTATAAAGATATTAGGAAGATATTAAGAAATTTCTAGACATTTTTATATATTTATACTTTATATTGTTATACTTTATACCCACCTCAATAATCTTGCTGAGAATCATGCGGAAGCGCATTTGCAAGGCGTCAGCCTTCTTCTTCAAAAGGCCATGCCCTTTTTGAGCACCCTGTAGCCTGGATTTCATTAACATTTGAGCACTGCAACAGAAACATACAAGCGTTAATATATTGATCGGAATTGTTTGTAAGAAGAGTTAAATGAAAGGATTTCTTACCCACGAGACGGGAAGATCGGTAGCCTGTCTTTCCCGGACATTTTCGGAGAGTATTTCGTTAAAGAATCGACAAAAACTCGCACAAATGGTGCGTACAGAACGAATATTCAATACTAGTCAGAGTAGTCAGCTGACTTGCTGCACCTGACGCTCCCTACTCATGCTACGTTCCTATCCGTGTGACCTTGTTTGAAGCACGCACACATCTTTATGATCAGAACGATTTAACGCGAGCTTGCACGAGGTGATTTGAAAACTGTTCAATACAATTATATAAGAAGTTTTATTTGTGCTTGCAGTGCTTGCAAACGTAAATAAATTCGGTTAAGATAAAGGTAGCGATCTGATTTATACATTCCGCGTTCGACTTGAACCCAAGTCGTTCCGATATTAGGCTGATATATTTTTGATGTTGGTACAACATCAATCTCTGAGGGTGAGCCGCTAATCCGCTATTCACGGAAAGAAAGAAAATTCTACTGGGTGTTGCAACACATTTCGTAGTATCTTGTCACATACTATACAGGGTGTCCCAAATTAATATATACAAGGTGTTAGTTTAGTTTAAAAAAATGTAAGTGAAGCTTAACCAAACCAAATCTCCCACAACATGCATCCACATATACAGGGTGTCACAAAATAAATTATACAGGGCGTTTCAATAAATATGCATAAACTATTATACACGAAAATATATGGAGATTAAATTACAATTTGGGTGTCGAAAGAAAATTCCACTGGGTGTTGCAACAAATTTCGTTTTTTCTTGTCACATAGTATACAGGGTCTCCCAAATTAAAGTATACAAGGTGTTAGTTTAGAGTTCTCCCACAACTATAATGCGTCCACATATACAGGGTGTCCCAAAATAAATTATATAGGGTGTTGCCATAAATACCTTGAAAATATTTTAAACCTCAGCAAGAAGTTCATTGAGCAACCGTTGCAACAATTTGAATGTACACATGGTGTCAACAATTTTCGTCCTATCTTTTTTGCTTATATCTCTGAGAGTATTGGCCCTAGAAGGATCAGCTCTTCATAAAAGGGATCTACAACAATTACAAAAGAGTTGATGTGCCTAGGTTGCCTAGTTTTTATAATATCCCGCTGAAGAACGTACTCTCAATGGTTTTTTGCTTACATCTTTGAGAGTCCTAGGGCCTAGAAGGTTCGGATTTTGATCGGTTCTTCTTGAACAACTACAAAAAAGTTGATGTTAACGTGAGTTGAAAAGAAAGCACATGCCAGCAATCTCGCATGGTTTAGAACGCCAAATTTAGAACGTGGCTCTTAATGTATCCTCTCACCATCACCGATTTGTACCAACATCAAGGCTCCGGCCGTAACGTAGATACAGTCAGTTAATGTTTTATTCTGCTTTGTATACCGCTTTTTGCATCTCAAAACGCTTGTTTGATCAGCCGGGAAGAAGACGCTGAAGCACTTTGCTAACCACTAAGCGACTTAGCATCTTTTGCCCTTTCGGCACTTCAACGGCCGTCGGTCGCCCATTAACTCGGTGAAAAATATCACGCGTTCGCTAATTATGCCAGGAGCGAATACAACGTCGCTTTGATTTTCAGCTCGCGCAAACAATCCCAGGCAGCCAGCACAATAAGGAACTGGGACTGGCGAATGGTTGTGGAGTTAGAGAATGATTGCATCGCAAATCGCAACTATGCGCTGTCAGTGCGTGAATTATTTGCATCAGGTGCGCGTTATTAAAACCCGCATCGGCGGCTGGCAATATTGTGTTGTGAGCGGCATGTGCGAATGTATGAATTACGATTTGTTCCGTTTCTTTGGTATTTCGATACTCATCGTCATCACGTTGGGCTCTGCCAGGGGAGCACAAATCTACATATGTCTTCGTCTTGTATATCATTATTCTGATTATTATTATATGGCTGCCACTGCTGCCATTCAGATGCCATTTTTATTCGGCTACAGAAGATGCAATTGTACGCAAAGTGCAATCGTTAACAAGTAAAAGGGCAAGAAATATTTCACGCCTTAGAAACGACAATGCGATCTGCGATGAATACTGCAATGACTAACGCATTCCATACGCCTTGTTTTTATAATGTTACAACCCCATAAGGATCGTCTTTCATATTTTCATTTGTTTATTCGCCTCATTTGAGATCTATTAGGATAATAGACTTGTTCAGTGACAGTGGTATTTTGAAAAAAATATATGTCGTTCCTCATGAAAAGTTACACTTGGGAGATTTTTTTCTAGATTTTTATGAAGACTTCTAAGGACTTCTGGTTCACCTTTCGCTGTGTTTAGCGTGGAACACGTGGTATGAGTAAGGAGTGAAAACATTGATTAAAGTGTGAAAATTTTTCCCGCCGAGTCACACTACAAATCGGGGATCGAGGAGTTTAGTTTTCACCACAAACATGTTGGCTGCACTGACTGTTAGTTGCGTTGGTGACCGAGAAAAATAGGCGTAGTTCAATGATATTTTGAAGCTTTCCTCGGTATCTCGTTGTCGTTGGAACGTTATGGCTAGAAAGTCAAAACTTGCTTCGTTCCGTCAACACTTCGACAGATAAGTATTAAATATTTGTAACCGCAAAATAGAAATTAAAGTTACTCCGCGCACTAGATGATGACCTTGAGAGAACCAATCAGAATAAAGCATTCCCTC